>JAYXIM010032862.1:0-44463 GCA_037575425.1 Anastrepha fraterculus
TGTTCCATAAAAATATGTCTGTTTTTTTTTTTTAAGTGAAACTTCTTAGGCGTTGATGGACGAGCGGGAATGCAGAGTAAAATTTCAAGGCCATGCAATGTTTTGAGCATTTTCCTTCCACGAGAGAGAAAAAAGATTTAACGTAGAGGGCAAATAGAGAGAGAGAGAGCTATACCTTATATAATCTTAGATACACTTCAGGCTATTTTTCCAGAGTTTTTCCTTGTGGTTGCTAATTTCTAGTAAGAAATAACACTGACTACTTTTTGGCGCTTGGTTTTTGGTGCAAACTTGTAGGAAATATATTTTTGGTGCCTACTGTTTGGCGCTTATTTCCGTTTCCTGGCTAGTGCTTGTGCGTGCTATCCATTCCGGCGTCGGATGTATTGGTATTGCCCTGCGGTAATTTGTGTCGTTGCTGCTGTCCTGGAATCGCTGCGTTTGTGCGGGTGATAAACGCTCGGAGGAGTGCGCGTTGTTGCCACGGTTTATGTCCGGTTTTCACCTACACCGGCCGACCCTTCTCCGTTCTTTGTAAATTGTGTCTATTTATATTCTCTGCAAATGTTGTGAATTTATTTAGGTATATATTCCTTCTCTCCCTCTCTCTCTCTCATTCTCTCTAGGACATCTGCCTCTCTCTTTGTCTGCCTTGAAAGTATCACTTTTGTTATGTGTACTACGCTACACGTACCTTGTTTTTTCATAGAACTGCCGAACAACTTAAATATCTCAAATGTAAGGATAACATAGTTTTTTATGTCGATGTGTAAAAAAAAGTTCGGACGTAAGCTCCTAGTTGCATCCTCCGTAGTCAAATGGGTTGGTGCGCAACTACCGTTCGGTAGCGATCGAGTTCAAAATCCCGGACACGAAATCCCAAATTATACATAGAAGAAGTTTTTTTTACTAGCGGTCGCCCCTCGCAAGGAATGGCAAGCCTACGAGTGTATTTCTGCCGTGAAGAAGATCCTCAGAAAAAACCATCTGATGCTCGGAAGCGGCACAAAGCTATAAGTTTCCGCATTTGTGGTAAAATATCAAGAGGCACACCTCAAATAGAAGGAGGAGCTCGGGCAAAGTACCAAGAAAGGAACTACTTCAATTATATACCAACTTGATCGCAATGTTCCCGGAACAATCGCCTAAGTCAACTGATTTGAGTTCTGGTTTCGCTTCTTTAAATTGGCATATCTGTGATTAATATTCCCGCCAAAAATTTGATTGCCATTGCTTGACTTTTGCAAAAGTTACGTCGTCTTGAGTACGTCGTATTTCTGCGCGAGTTTTCGATTGTTTACAATTTTAAACATGGATTTTAATTTCCGATAAAAATGGATTGAATAATGCGAAAATTTTACAAGTGTTGGGAAACTATTCCGATAATGAGACTCTAACGGCCGACAGCCGTTTACGAGTGGCATAAATGCTTCAGAAGACATCGTAAAGCTGTCGAAGATGACGAACCTAGTGGCAGGCCATCGACATCGAAAACTGATGAAACCATCGATAAAGTGAAAGAAAAGTTGAGCAATAGCCGCGAATCAATGAATAAACATCCGTGAGCTGGCAGAGGACTTGAACACTGCTTATGGATCCGTTCAGGACATTGTAGTTAATTGTTGGGATTTGTGCTATGCTGCTAAGTTAGACCCAAAGACCAGACTTTCATGAAAAAAGGCACCGCGTTGATATCGCCATTGATTTCCAAGGCTGAATCCGACCAAACACTCATGCAACGCATTATCACTGTATACGAGACGTGGGTTTAAGAGTACAAAACGCAATCCAGCCATTAGGCGAGTGAGTGGAGAGCCCCGAATGAATCAGGACAAAAAAAAACCCACATCGTTTGCTGTTAAAAAAGGAAGCGATGCTCACGGGTTTTATGGATTTTAACGGAATTGTACACCACGAAATATTGCCAGAAGATCAAGAAGTGATTAAGGACTATTATTTGGGCCTTATGAGAAGTTTCCGGGAAGAAATTTGGCAAAAAGGGAAATTTGTGGGAAGCAACTCGTGGATTTTGCACCTTGACAATGAACCTTCAAACAGTGCCATCATTATCCGTGAATTTCTGGCCAAGATCGAAACGACTATCATCCAGCAGCCATCGAATTTACCTGATATGGTTCCTTGCGATTTTTATCTGTTTGATGGGAACAAAAAAACCAAAAAGTGCATAGAACCACTTGGCGTTTTAACAGTCGAAAGGAACTAATCAAAAATCGATGGCTATACAGAAAAGAGAGCTCCAGAAGTGGTTCGAGAGTTGGATCAAACGATGGCATACGGCACAAAGGCGTATGAGGTGAAAGTGCAAACCTTCAACAAATCTAATTCTAACGCTACGTTGAAGTTGATGGAGATTATTTAGAAGGCAATAATATCACTTTTGAGGAATAAACGTGTAATTTGCATTTGTGTACGCATTTGCATTTGTATTTTCTGGTATGTATTACATTTTCTGAATTATTCTCCCTATAAAAAATTAAGATTTTTAGGAAAACGTGTAAATATTTACTTTTTTATGTATCTGAGAGGATTTCATACAAAACCCGCCATCGAAAATAAATTATGATAACGCGCTTCCGCTCGATAATAATATTATCGTGTTTCTTTTGAAACTGCTATCGTTTTTCTGCAATTAGCTAAATATTTCTTTGATATTAACTCAATTACTTCTAATATTCCAGTTAAATTTTTGCTGGTTTAGTGATTCGAGCATTGAGATATCGCCCCATTCTAATGTGCATACACAAATATTAACCTGTTAATATTACCTAGTAGCGGGTTTTCCAGTTCGCTTCTTGGTTATGTATATAAACTTTCGATCCATATTTGGTCCTCTCGACCAGAATCTTTTCTCAGAATTATGTTATTTTTTTATGTGTTAAACAGTGTAACCAATCCAAGTGCAAGATTACTCACTTCAAATCTGCACTTAAGCACTCGTACGCTTCATTGCTTGCAGTTCTTTCGCTCACAGGGAGCAGTGGCTGCAAAAGCACACGCTCGCCAAATACTTATTTTCACCACAGTTGTTGCCTAGCAAAAAAAAACTTCTTGTAAGCACAGAAAATGTGAGAGAGCTCCGACGCCGACGGTGCTGCTGTGTGATCGCATAACTGCAAATTTCTGCAAAACTATAAAATCACCATGTGCGAATCACTAAGCCGCTCAACAGGCTCTCAATTCGTGCTGTTGCTGTTGCTGCTGCTGTTGGCATTGGTATTGGAGTTGGTTGCGCTTGCACTTGCCCACCATGAGAGTGTTGTATACATCGCGCTCTTTTCTTAGGCGTTATTGCTACTCGTAGCACAATGGTTATGCAGCAAATATTCAATAAGCTTTTGATTGATCGAACTATTCAACTTGCTTACTCTGCCTGAGTCGACCTCAACACATACATACGCTCATATGTATATATGTATGCAAGCACTTTGGGCTTTCAAGTCCTGCGTCTGCCCGCGCCTATGCTTCTTTCGTCGTTTGTGGTCTTTGGGGTTGGTGGTTGGTATAAAAAGGCCAAAACCACTTTGCGGCGGTTCAGTTGAAATACACGCTTAATACAAATACAAGACAATACCAAACGGGGCATGGTAAATAATACCAAACGAGTCGATCAGTACCGATAACTATAGTTTTTTTTTTGCCCAATATAAGAAAAGAGCAAGAAAAACGGTATAACGTGTAAAAAGCGTGGTGGGTGGCCACAGAGATTTCTTGAAACATCCGATAAAAACGATAACGCAGCGAATAACAAAAAATTCCATTAAAGGAAAAATTAAAAAAAAAAAAAATCAACGGAAAGTACATTTGGTGTGTTCCCAACAACTCTGCAGATAATTGTGCAGCGATGAATGTGGTAGGTAGCAACAAAAACAACAGAAAACACAAATTTGTGTGGAAAGACTGTAGCGCAGCAAGTAAATACATACGTACATATGCATGTATGTACGCTAGTATACATATAATTTGCATAAGAAAATGGCAAAACAAATTAAATTACATAAATAAAAAGTTACAAAACAATGAAAATTAAATAAACGTAACGAAGTGCACCGAAGATAAAACGATAGAACTCAGCAACGGTGGCAACTGGACGGTTATTGGCTTACACTGCGAACAGCTTAGTTTAATTTATCTTAAGCCAGTGATTGTGGTAAGGTCAAAGGTGGATTCGCGAGCAATTCATAGTTAGCCGAATGCAAATATTATTCGGTACGATGAAGTTTTTGCCGTTTTTTAACTTTAATTTAAACTTTTTTTAACTTTAGCTTCAACTTCTTTTAACTTTAACTTTAACTCGGCACAAATTCTCTATCAGTTCTAAGAAAACTTTTAAGTGCAGTGTGAAAGGTTCCTAAAAAATCATTTGAAATTGGGTTTCTTAGTAGTGAACCCTTTAACATGTCAAAGCTCTCACACAAGGCAAGAGTACTACCCACGGGCTTAGTAAACATCAAAACCTTAGGATTGCTATACACTTTTTTGGTGTTTGGTGTTGCTAATATTTATTTTTGGTGCTGTTGTTTTAATTTAAAAAAAAAAAAACATTACGTTTTTTCTTGTTTAAATTTCCTTGAGACAATCATATGAAATAAAAGTTAGTAACGCATGATAATTTATTTCGAAGGCCATTGATAATGACGCCTATCTTGAAAGCGTAGAAAATGGCGATTACTTGATAGCTAAGCTAGCACCAAAAGTATCGATTACTTCTAAGAGACGAAAAGTTGTTTCGAAAATGGTTTCTTCTATCAGAAAAAAGTTGTGGAAGAACATTTTTGTTCTGCTGCTCATACAGATTTAATTTTTTCACTGGTCATGACACTCTTGGTAACTGTTAAATCCGCTGTTGTGGCGGCAATGATATTTGAAACTAATTTAATGATTGTATGTTTGCGTCAAATGAAAAGTGCTTGTTAGTATACTTTTATGTACAATATGTGTGCATACAGTTCTATAAGAGTTCTAAGCAATCCCTAGGAATTGTTAATAAAAAGAATATTAAAAAAAAATTATTAAACAAATTTAAATTGAAAAAATGGTTTTAAATTTTTTGAATATTTTTTTTAACATGTTTTTATATTAACAATCCCTAGGAATTGTTAAGTTTTTGCAAAATAATGAATATATAAATCCCGTTACTAGTCCCGGAAACCCGGGATTGTAATCAGGAGATCCCGAAAATCCCGTGTAGAAAAGAATTGAAATTTTTTTTTTAATTTTTTTAATGTATGTATTTTTAAATATTTTGTTTTAATATTAATTAAAATTAAAAAAAAAATTTCAGTTTTTTGCACCACGGGATTTTCGGGATCTCCTGATTACAAATTCCTAGGAATTGTTAATAAAATTAAAAAATTAAAATTGAAACATTTTTTTTTAATTTTTTTATATATATCTATTTTTAAATATATTTTTTTTAATATTACATAAAATTAAAAAAAAAAATTCCATTTTTTTCACCACGGGATTTTCGGGATGCCCTGATTACCAATCCCTAGGAATTGTTAATAAATAAAAAAAATTAAAAAAAAATCCCTAGGAATTGTTAATAAATAAAAAAAATTTAAAAAAAATTTTACAAAAAAAAGTTCAACATGTTTTACCACGGGATTTTTGGGATCTCCTGATTACAAATTCTTAGGAATTGTTAATGAAATTAAAAAATTAAAATTGAAACATTTTTTTTAATTTTTTTATATATCTATTTTTAAATACATTTTTTTTAAATATTAAATAAAATTTAAAAAAAATTTAATTTTTTGCATCACGGGATTTTTGGGATCTCCTGATTACGAATCCCGAGAAATTGTTAATAAAATTAAAAAATTTAAATTGAAACATTTTTTTTTATTTTTTTATGTATGTATTTTCAAATATTTTGTTTTAATATTAATTAAAATAAAAAAAAAATAATTTTTTTCACCACGGGATTTTCGGGAACTCCTGATTACCAATCCCTAGGAATTGTTAATAAATAAAAAAAAAAATTAGAAAAAATTTTCAATATTTTTCAACTCGGTATTTTTGGGATCTCTCCCGGGTTTTCGGGACTAGTATTGGGATTTATATATTCATTATTTCGCAACAACTTAACTCAAAAAATTCCATCAATACAGTTCCAGAAACTCTCTAATTCTATAATAATAAATAAATGGGTTTTGTATAGATTTTTTCATTTAAAGTGAAAAATATGTAACAAAATAAAGAGCAATAGTTAAATTTATATGTACGTAACAATACTTTAAAAACGCAGCTCTAAAATCGCTGGATAGCTTTTCATTCCAATCAAGGTTGGTCTGAAAATGTTTTAAAATCATCAACACTCTAGCATCAAGAAACTTTGTTACCTTAATGTGGCTTGCGGGACATGAGGGGCACGAAAAAGGGGGAAAACACCCACTTCATAGGTCTTGAACCTTTCTGCGGGGTAATTAACAGCTTCAGAAGTGCCTTTCTGCGTGAACAGGAACAACGAGGCCTAACCGATTACTAGAGAGCCCAATCGGGCATGCGGCAATCGAAAAGCCTCATAGATCCAGAATGGATAAAGGCAGAAGCAATACTTAACCTAAGCAGGAAGAACACAAAACTTTAGATTGAACTACTAACAAGACACTGTAAACTTAATTATCACATGAAAAAGAGATGTGCAGTAGAAAACGATTCCTGTAGACTCTGCAAAGAGGCAAAAGAAAGAGCAGAACGCGTTCTATGCGACAGCCCAGCAGTGGCACGTCGCAGACTACATAAATTACCTGGGAAATGGGGCTATATATCCAAACCTCCTGGTAGAAATTCAACAGCAGTTTTAGGATTTATTAACAGGCCAAAACTGTTTGAGTAGGCTACATGGCGGCACAATAGATCTCTTCAGGTCGCAGTGCACAAACAGCCAATCAATAATAATAATAATTCTTTAGCGCACCTATATCCGATAAAATAACTTAACCCTTTCGAACCAGAAAACAAACAGCGGGAACATTTCGAGTTTAGTGATATATCTAGCTTCAGTAGAAAGCTTTTCAACATCTGTGAGGCGACAGCCAGCGCATCGTCGTCTTGTGCTGCTTCCTTCGATTGGTAGATGAGTAGCGAACTTTCCATAAGTCTTTTTCTTTTTGGAAATGTAACCAGACCTTCCACTGCGAATATTGGCGGCCGTTTTCTGACCTTGGGCAATCAGCTCTTCTGCCAAAATTACTATAAAATCAATCAATGGCAACTTTTGACGACGTAGCTCTGAATATAAAATCCATGAATTCACAACGGACATCATCAAAAGTCGATAAAAAGTTTTCTTCCACCACTTATTGGATTTTCGGTTCAAGTCATATAAGCCGGCCATGTGATGTGCTCTATCGACTCCTTCCATAATTTCGCGATAAAACTGTATCATCTTAGGACATGGTGTAGGTATTATTTGGCCATCCCTCTGCTTTTTTCCTATGGTTGTCATTTCATCATCGTGGCAGTTGCTTAGGAGGATAACTGCTTTTGTATACAGCCATTTCGTGTACATTAGTCCAGAGCTGCTTGTATTACTGAGTCAGATCGTCCGATATGTGAAGAAATGATGGGGGTTCGTTGAGCTTGAACAGTCTTGCGTGATGGGAAATTTTCATCAGGTATTGACCGAACCGTAACATTTTCAAACATTATCATTATCATTTTCGACACATATTTATTTTTACCCCTTTCCGTTGATTGCGACTCATTATTTTCAGAAGAGGTATTATTTAAAATAAATAAAACAAATTAGAGTTAAATTTCAGGCAAATTTATTTTATCTCCTTTAAAATAAGACCCCTCTGAAGCAACACACATGTGCCAACGTTTAACCCAGTCCTCCATGCACCCTTGGTAAGCCGACGAAGGGATGCCCTTCAGCTCCTTTGTCGCATTCTCTTTGATCTCCTCTGTCGACTGAAATCTCCTTCGATGAAGTGATAACTTCAACTTCGGAAACAAAAAGAAGTCGCACGGGGTCATATCAGGTGAATACGGTGCTTGCACGATGGTATTTACTTGGTGTTTGGTCAAATAATCCAGCACAATTTGTGCTCAGTGCGATGGCGCGTTATCATCATGCGAAATCCTAGAATTGTTTGCCCATATTTCCGGCGGGCCAGGCAGACACTAATGATCCGATGGCGCTAAAAAGTGACAGATGTGTATCTTACAATTCTCCCAATACAGGGTTGACAATATTTGACGGCCCCATCTGGCAACCCTGTATCTTTTGACAGAGACGTCAGATCCCTTAATGACATACCGCGTTGGAAGCGTCAGTCCAAGCAGATTTTTACCATGGAACAGTGCATGCCACGCGAGCGCTCCCAAATTGTTGAAATTTACATTCAACAAAAGAAGTCAATTGTGAAAACTCTACGTGCGTATAAAAAATTAAATAATGTGAAAAGTGCGCTTTCTAAGAACACCATTAAGCGCTTGGACGAAAGGTTTTCGACTGGTGATGCTCTTTCTAATCCAAAGAGGTCAAATCAAAATCGACCAAGGCGTCGCCAAGGACATCCCAAAATCGCCGTTCTAAGCAGTTGGGCAATGCTCGGACCTTTTTACAACGAATTATCCGCATTGATTTGCATTTATTCCCGTATAAGATTCAATTGACGCAAAGATTGTTGCCTGCGGACAAGCCTCGTCGATTGGAATGGGCCCAAAGAGTCATCGTGTCCGTCGAATATGGGCAACCCTGTATACGAAAAAAATATGGACCGGTTCCCACGTGCACGGTTCGTTTAAATTAAACATTCTCGGTACTTTTTGATCTCGCATTGCATTTCATATTAAACAGAAAACAAAAATATTCAAACATATCCATATTTCCTAAACAGTTCAAGTCAAGGTTGCTTTTCTTACTATAAAGGCGATATTTCCGTCCACATTTCATATGCTTCGTAAGAAATTATAAATCCCGAAAAATCCTGAATTGCAGGCAAATAATAGCAAATAGATCAAATTTATTAGCAGGTGATTCGAGCGCTTTCTCATTGGAATTCCAGATGTTGTCTCCCTAAGTATAAACAGAATCAAATCAATGAGCGAACTTCATCAGAGAATAGATCGCTAGAATTAAAACACACTGCAGTATGCGAGTGTGCACCCAGCCTAAGCTTCGACACAGCAGTCGACAAAGTCAGCTGTCAGTAAAGAAATTAAATAATAAAAAAACGCCTTGCTCAAAAAGTTTATTTAAAACTTTGCTAATTGGAATTATCAAGGAAATGGCGTCACTTTGAATGGCGTCACTGCTTCGTTGTGAATTTATAATTTCGGTTATTTTCATTAAGTGTAATTGGGTGGCCACTAAAATAGGTACATAACTCTTGCAATTTACCTAATTAAGCAACGACTGAATGCAACGTAGGTAGCGAATTATATAGTTCATTATATTTATCGAACAATTTCGGGAGTTATGATTTCGCTTTTGTATTTTTATATTTTTTATTTGCCAACCAGCTGTTACGAATTTCGTTTTGGTTATGTTTTAATGGGCGAAATGTAGCGATGAATATAGCCCAATGCCATCGCTCCGTGGGACGAAATTTGCTCAGCGACTTGGCGCTGTTTATACGAAATGAACTAAGAAAAATGATAGGCTTCGTTTGTTTCTTATTATTTCGTTTTCAACACAAATTTTTTGGATGAAGGAACTGTACATTTATTTTTAATATTTTTAAATGTATGTATGTAATGCCATATGGAATGCCATATTTTGAATATAAAAAATAGTCAAATGTTGAGCAAAAAAAAAAGACCAACCACTATCTCTGAGAGCGAGATAATAAATGCGATAAAGTCTCTAAAAAACTGCAAAGCTCCCGTGTCCGATAACATGAACCCAGAACTACTAAAAGTTGAGCGCTCGGATCCCTCTGCCCTTATTGAAAAACACCTGAAACTCCGAAAGAATACCATCTGAGTTAAAAGAGGGGGTTATCACCCCTCTCCCGAAGAAAGGCAACCTATCTGCGTTCAAAAATTGGCAAGGAATCACCTTGCTAAGCATGGCGAACAAAGTGATAGCACACGTAATTCCCAAAAATCTGCCCAACTCATTCAACCAGGGACTACGCAAAGAACAAGCAGGCTCTCGTCCCCACTGCTTCTGCGTCGATCATGTAAACTCCTTGAGAGTGATCGTGGGGCACTCGGTTGACTGGCGCTCGCCTCTTTACCTCTGCTTCATCGACTTCGAGAAAGCGTTCGACACTCTTAATCATGAAGCAATCTGGAAAGCTCTTGAATGCAAAGGAGTGCCTGAGAAAATTGTCCCCATCTAGAGATGGCAAAAAAATAAAAAGAATCTATTAATTAATCATATGATTAATTGCAGAAGTAAAATAATTGATTTGCGATTAATTGCAATTAATAAGAATTAATCCATTAATTGTCGATTTATAAAATATAATGATAAAACAATTGAGACCCCTGTTTCAAAAAGCTACGATAATGCATTAAAATAATTAAAAACAATTTACTTGAAAATTTTTTTTTATTAATTCATTCATTTATTTAAACACATAATTTTATAAAGGGAATTTATATGCGTTTACATACACAGTTATATGAATATTTTTTTCAAAAAGTTTAAAAAAATATTTGACAAAAATTGAAAATACTGTTGTGATTATTTTTTTACACATTTTACAAATAATTAATTCATCCCCTTATTTTTTATTTAGCCAAGTTTGTAGAAATAATAATTTTGACAGCCGTTTAGCTGTCAGTCGGTTTCTTTTTAATGTTGCGGTGGATCCGGCCTTGGAGAACAACCGTTCCGCAGGCACTGATGTGCAAATCAAATGGCAAATAGAGCTTCGGATAAACCGTTTTCATGTCATCCCAAGCATCTACTACGTTCGATTTAAGTGGCAAAACTTGCGAGTTTAAATAAAAAGAGAGCTCGTCTTGAGGTTGCACATCGTCACATGCTCTCTTTTTTTTTTGTGCGCGAGAGTTTTGTGTGGAGCCCAGAAGTCAAAATCGTGTTCTGATTCCATCGATGACTCACTTGCTGTTTCCATATTGTCATCATTTTTGGTAATTTCAACACGAATGTGTCGTAATACCGACGGCAAAGCCACCGGATCCTTAAAATTAACCCTTTTAAGCCTTGGATCCAAGATACTGGATGCAGCTAAGAGAAAAGACTGTTCTATGGTGGCAAATCTTTTGTGAAATTGCTTTAAAATTTCTTGCTTCAGTTTTTGTGCTGCTGGTTGACATGGGTGAATTTTCGAAATTTGCTCATGACCGCAATGAACTAGTGGTATTATTTGGCTGAGAGTTTCATGTCGTTCGGCACTTATCTGCACTGTCATGGCCTCTAAAGGTCTTAAAATTGTACATATTTCCATTAGTTCATCCTTCTCTCTTGACGTTATCATAAGCGGAGAATCCGGGTAATTTAACAAAATTTGGCTGACGTAGGCGCTAAGTTTGATGAACTGCTCGATCATATAATAGGTGGAATTCCAGCGCGTATTTACATCTATTAAAAGATTTAAAAATTTACCCTCTGGTACGCCAGCAGCTGCTTGCACCTTTCGCATGTCGTCATTGGCTTTAACGCTGCGTGTGAACCATTTCACAATTGTTTTGCATTTTAAAACAATGCCTTGTACAGCAGAAATATCTAATGAATTCGAACAAACCAAATTCAGCGTGCGGGCGAAACATGGAATATGACGATTTTTTCCGAATTTTTCATAGATTGCATTGACAATATTTCTTGCATTGTCTGTGACAACAGCCTTAACTTTATCTTCCTAAATAGAAAATGTTTTCATTGCATCGGACAAAATCTCAGATATATGGGAAGCTGTATGGGACTCACTCAATTCATACACACCAATTGTTCCATTAAATGTCTTTGTTTCAAGCAACCCATGAACGGTTATTCCCAACATGCTTTTCATGTCTATATTAGTCCATATATCAGTGGTCAGGGTTACACAATGCAAATTTGAAAGCAATGACACACATTTTTTTTCCTCTTCATACAGTTTATCAATTTCAGCCTTTATCGTGTTCCTTGATGGGACTTTGTAAAGTGGGAAATTTTGCTTCATAAAGTCTAAGAAGCCAGCACCTTTAATAAAAGTTAAATTTTTTAGAATAAAATAATAGAACAATTAATGAACACAAAACATACCTTCGACAAAGGTAAACGGCAAATTATCTTTGACGATCATGTGCATGATTCCATGTGTAATTTTGTTGCTTTTTGTTCCGGAGGAATAGCTTCGAATGTTGGTGAATGCTTGTAAAATTAATGCCTGACTGGCGCTACTACTCGGCCTATCATCTGTGTTAGCTTAGCATACATTTGTCATATCGACCACAGTATCCACACTATTTTCATCAATGGTTTCACTGTCATCGTCATTTGTTTTGGAATCAAGCTATAAAAAAATGCAAAGAATGAGTGCGTACATTCTTTGAAGGAAACAACTATTTGATCTTACCTTATACTTATCATTATACTTATGAAAGAAATAACAAAGAAACAATGCTGCCACGCACAACGATTATTTTGCCAATTAATCGATTAAAATTGCAATTAATTGAAAGTAAGTCTACGATACAATTAAATCATTAATTGCTCAAAATAATCGATTATTTCAATCTTTGCGATTAATCTTGCCATCACTATCCCCATCATATAAGAATTGTACTCGGGCGCTTCATGCCGCGTGAAATACGAAAATGCTCAAAGTGGTAGTATGGAAAAGCAAAGCAGTGTTAGGCAAGAATGTGTATTATCTCCACTCCTGTTCAACCGAGTCCTGGACCTAGCAATGCGACATCCGTGTGCGGTCAGCAGGGGCATTTCCTGGGGTTTATGCGGCCGGCTTGAAGACCTAGACTACGCTGACGACATTTGCTTACTATCGCACAAATACCCAGACGCATCAGCTAAACTACAAGCGCTATGCCATGCAGTAGCACAAACAGGTCTAAGAATTAACATAGCACAGACTAAAGTAATGCGGATTAACACCACCGAAACGCAATCCCTTCAAATTGCCGACACGCCACTTGAAGATGTAGATGAATTTTGGTACCTTGCGTGCATAACTTCAAAAAACGGCGGATCTAAGGGACGCGTTGCATTTGGCATGCTAGACAAGGTATGGAGATCAACCCACATCTCCAAGCACACAAAACTGAAAATATTTGATGCCAACTTGAAGTCGGTCGTTCTGTGTGGATGTGAGATATGGAACTTAACAACAAGCATATCACAATCAGTGCAATCCTTCCTAAACCGTTGCCTACGAATGATAATGCGGATATTCTGGCCTATTATTATAAGCAACGATGATCTTTGGGCGGCTACCGGGCAAACACCAGTACACATAGGAATTATGCATCGCAAGGGGAAATGGATCGGACACGCATTGCGCAAACCACGGGATGACATCGCAAGGACAGCGCTAGACTGGAATCCCCAAAGAAGCCGTAGATGCGGGAGACCAGCCAACACATGGAGGCGACATGTAGCAGCAGAGGCGGACAGAGCAGGCCGCTCCTGGAACCAAATTAAACATCTAGCTCTAAAGAAGCGAAATTATAACTTGTTTATTGAGGCCCTATGTTTCATCTAGGAACTATGGGAAAATATATATATACTATCTCTGAGAGAAGGGTTCACCGAAGTAAGTTCATATAACCAAACGATAGCGCACTCAACTATACACATTTTTTGAAAGTAAATTTATTATATTTTATAGTGTTCATCGTCCTCTTTACAAGCGGTCAGTCTCCCTAGGCTTAAAAAATTGGACTTTCAGTGAAACTATCGAACTTTTAGAACTGTCACGCTTCAAATGGTATTACCAGTGTTAGTACCGTGAGTTCCGAAAGGCCAACCAAGCAATTACAAAATCATCATTAGAAAAACGGCCTTCGTCGCTGAATGCGATTGTATATTTTATATTTGAAATGCAAGTAAAGTTTTAACCAAATAGTTACCGATGGGAATTTATGTAGATTTTTGTAATCTGCCCTTACATTGGAGATCACAATAATTTCGTGATTCACTAACTTTGTGGTCACACATAAACATACCTCCTTTGCATATCGGAATAGAAAATAAAGCACTGCTTTTTATGGCAGAATTTTTCTTAGAAGGAAACTCATACGAAAAGGCGTTAATATAGCTATCCAAAAAGATAGGAGTGAGAGATTTCTTATTAGAATTATGAACCAGCAGCTTCCGAGGTTTAACTTCAGTCACAGTTCTAAGGAGTTCTTCGCAAATAAAAAAATAATATGAATTCTGAAAACCCAAAAAAAATCGTACAAATGTATCGCTGATCACTTGACGTTCAAAAATTTTGCTGTATAGTAATTGCCCTTTGGTTTTTGTTTTTTTTCCTTGTTCACTCCTTTCGGGATTATAGGGCCAAGACTTCGTCTTGCGTTGGGTTCTTTAATCTACTTTGATTTCTGACAGGGTAGGTGATTAGCCTGCCGCTATTCGTCCTAAATAATGGGAATGCGCACCTATCGTTGCTCAGCAACAAGGCCTTCTTTAATGCTGGAAGCACCATCTGTGTGTCACATTTTTCTGGCTGAAGGATCGCACAGATGGTTGAGGACTTCGCTAAATTTTGTGTGTCAGCGGTATTATCGTAGTTGCCCGCTTCCTCTTGCTGGCGCCACTGATGCAATGTGTAACTGTGTGTTTTTCTTTGTTTTTGCTTGTTTTAGCAGCCACAATGCATATAATGCGCTGACCAGTAAGGATGAGAAGTATGTATACGTTTTTGTGGTTGGGGAATGAGATTTGCTTTTTTTGTACAAAGGGGGAATGCTGGTAACTTTGGAAAAGTGCGACGACCGTGCTTTACGTGGGATTCGAACCCACAATCTCTGGGATGACAGGCTAGTGCACTAACGCTAGACTATCGAAGCCACCCTCAAGCTCAAAGAATCCCCAGAGTGACGTGATGACAAAAAGAAAACGACTTGCACTACTGATAATTTAATTGTGACTCTTACCAAGAGGGATCCTTTAAGGCATCAAAGACCATTGCAGCTGAAATCAACAACAAAGTACCAGCGAGAACTGCGCTGCGTTGATTGTAAAACATGAATCTACCAGCCGGAAAAGCTCGTAAAGTTTCTTTGTTCAAATAAGCACATTTACGGCACAGGAAAAGTTTCGCTTAAGAGCACACATCATGGTGTGGACCAGAGGGTAAGAAAAAATGGCCATGAAACAAATACAAATTTAATTACGCATGACGCTGGGCGAAATGTCAAACGTCTTAAGGGATTAGGGGTAGTCAGAGGACCGAAAAAATTATGATTGTCAATAATGTTTTTTTTTGCTAGTCAATTGCTTTATTTTGCACAAAGAAAAACCATAGCACTAGTGCATCATGTTTCCACTTGACTTTAGCGAAATTTCAAAAAAAAAAAAAAAATTAATAATTGTAAAAGTTATCGTTGTTTGTGGGGAGCCGTTTCTCCATAAGTCCCTTGCGGTGATCATCACAAGTTCTTGGAGATTCACCTAAAATACATCGGACAAAAAAAAATTAGTTTTATTAATAGATAGTCTTGTGCCTGATAGAAGCTTTTTTTCAAAATTAACAATATGGCGACCTCAGGAAATTTTTTCGCGAAATAATTAAAATTAATTGTTAAAAAAATCGAAATTTTTGAAAAAAAAAATCTTTCAATCAGGCACGAGTTTTTATGTTTTTCAAAAGCAATATACATTTTATTGAAATCTGCTAAACGGTTTTTAGGTTACCAGTTCAAAAAACATAGTTTTGAGGAAAACGCATTTTTTGTTTGCTATTTTTTGCAAGTTTTGCTATTGATTTTTGTAAAGTTAGACGAAGTATTTAATTTCTTGCTATTCCTGGGCCATATAATAGTTCTTCAACCGCCATACCAGCTTCCAAAATTTCGATTTGCTTTTGCCTACGTAGCATTCTACCTTCTCGAGTGGTATCGTTAGCGCGCTTATCTGCCACTTTATACAACACTTATGACAACAAGTCATGGTTCTTGCATCACGATAATGCACCAGCTCACACATCACGTCCATGTGACTTTTTCCTGTTTCCCAAGCTCAAGTTGCCGCTCCGTGGAAAACATTTTGAGACAATTGAAGTCATAAAAGAGAATTCGAAGAACACACTCGAGCTTGACTTGTTTACAGTAGCACAGAAAACAAACTATGTGACATATCACGCTGAAATTTGTCATGTAAGCTTATAACAGTCCTACCAAAAAACAAAAAATTTATTTTTGCCATATATCATCCGCGGACCGTTTTATTGATAACGTCTCGTTCATATTTGAGCAGAAGCTATGTCGGTTGCTTGCAGCTGCTGCTCCGGAGCGCCCGAGCGCCCTTTGTTAATTGTTGAATACCTTGAGGGAATTTTGTCGGATTCACTTCAAATTTTCACACAATATTTTTAAGAAAATGCAAAAGAAATTCAATTTTTTGAAAATTCTGACTATCCCTAATCCCGTAAAAGGTAAGAGTTCCTAACGTGGTTCACAAAAACAAAAACTATCAAGTACGGTGGCGCCAACATAATGATTTGGGGTATGAAGTGGGACCTATTGACTTCCTAACCAGTAAAATGGAAACTTTTATTCAATTTATTTATTTACAACGACATACTGCAAGAAGTTATGCTACAATTTACTGAAGAGAATATGCCAGTTCAGTGGGTTTCTATGTAAGTTAAAAACCCAAAACACTCCTTAATATGAGTACATGAATGGATTTTACAAAATAATGTTCAAGTGATGGATCGGCATCGGTGAAGACTTGTAACCGAATAATTTTTTTACACAAAATAAATTTTGTGGCAGTGACAAGGTGACTTTACTCCCCCCTCCAAAGCTAATCTATTCTATTTATCAGCTCCACTGCGAATACTTAACATAAAAAAAACTTATAATTTCATCAATGCATTGATGGCTCTACTACTTTTGACTGTGTCTGCTTTTGCAAATACGTATAAACGCACATTTTATGGTGGCGCGGACGCATTAATAAACCTCAAGATGCTTGCAATAGGCTGATGTAATAATCGACATATCTTCCAAAATAAATAAATAAATGTGAGAAAAATACACAAACACTTCTTACTCACATACAATAATTTCAACACACAAAGTTCAATTTAAATTTTGTTTTTCGTTTGCTATAAAGTCATTGCTTTTGTCTCCCACCAGCAACGAGCCGAGACTATAATTTTCTATGCAAATTCGCAAAGTGCCACGCTAATTCAATGTGCGCTTACATAGCCGTAAATACGTACCTTGTAGCGTTGAATATGCATATGTAAGTGTGTAAGTATGTACATCTATAAAGAAATACTTGTGCACCACCACCATTAACGACTTTTTACTTTGTAACTATTCTGCATGGATCAAACCGCTTGCCATTACGGGCATCTGCTTTGTATGCAGCAACCCGTTAAGTTATTTGCATTTATTGCACGCTGTAATGGCATTTCGTTCCAACTGAGATTGGGACCACCGTCAAGTGGATTGCTATGGTTTTTCACCTAATTTACAAAACCGGAATGCAGCACAGACTTTTTACCTGCTGCAATATTTTTCGATTTCAAAACTAGAGTAGAAATGGTGGTTGCGATAATTCTGTGGATTGCATGCGATACTGTTATTTAGTGGCTTGGCCATTTAGTCACCTGCTCTATGTATTGGCATCACCGGTTCACTGGCTCTTTTGTGCACCAGCAGAGAAATGTCGAATGAGAATTGGTTATGGTTGACTTGCAATTGGTTCGAGTGAGTCTGAAATCAATAAAGATTTGTATTGATTAAGTGGGAATCCCAGCATTTATGACGGCGTTAATTTATGTTAGAGGATTCTTTTTACTACTCATAGCTTATGAATGATAGACCGTAGAAGATCTTTGTTTATTTATGGATGTTTTGTATCGACAATCAGATTAAATCTGGGTCAATGTGTACCGATGCTGGTACGTCTGTCTTCACTGACGGTGCCAAGATGGAATCGAGAGTTGGAGTAGGCGTTTTCTTTAAATCAGCCAATTCATCTATTCCATTAAAACCGCCGAATACTGCTAATGCTTTTCAGTCAGAAGACTTTGTGATGGTGCTGGCATGTAGATTGCCAGAAACGCGGAATGCAGGAGCGAGGGAGATTTTTTTAACTTCTTCTTCTTAATTGGCGCGATAACCGCTTACGCGATTTTGGCCGAGTTTAACAAAGCGCGCCAGTCGTTTCTTTCTCGTGCTAACCGGCGCCAATGGGACACACCAAGTGAAGCCAAGTCCTTCTCCACTTGATCTTTCCAACGAAGAGGAGGCCTTCCTCTTCCTCTGCTACCACCAGCTGGTACCGCATCGAATACTTTCAGAGCCGGCGCGTTTGAATCCATTCAGACGACATGACCCAGCTAAGGTAACCGCTGGATTTTTATTCCCTGCGCTATGTCTATGTCGTCGTAAGGCTCATAAAGCTCATCCTTCCATTGCCTGCTATATTCGCCGTTGCTGACATGCAAAGGTCCAAAATTCTTGAGCAGAATCTTTTTCTCAAACACTCCAAGTGTCGCTTCGCCGGATGTTGTCACCGTCGGCGCTTCTGCGCTATATGTTAGGACGTGCAGGATGAGAGCCTTGTAGATTGTTTGTTTTGTTCGCCGAGAGAGGACTTTACTACTCATTCAAAGTGGCATTTGTTGGCATGAGAGATTCTGTGTCATATTTTCAGGCTGACATTGTTATCGGTGTTAATCCTGGCTGCTAGATAAACGATGCCTCTTACAACCTCGAAATCATAACTGACAACAGTGGCGTGGATGTCGATAGGCGGGTGCACCGACTGTTTGTTTGATGACAGGAGGTACTTCGTTTTGTCCTAGTTCACCACCAGACTCATTCGCTTTGACTCTTTTTCCAGTTTGCAGAAAGCAGAGCTAACAGCGCGGTTGTTAAGGCCGATGATGTCAATGTCATCGGCATACGTCAACAATTTTACGCTCTTATAAAATATTGTGCCTGAGCGATTAAGTTCTGCGGTTCTTACGATCCTCTCCAACATCAGGTTAAAGAAGTCACACGACAGCGAGTCACCCTGTCTGATACCTCGTTTGGTATCAAACGGCTCGGAGAGGTCCTTCCTAATTCTAATGGCGCTGCTGGTATTGGGAAACGTCATCTTGCATAGCCGTATTAGTTTTGCGGGAATACCAAATTCAGACATCGCGGCGTATAGGTAACTTTTTTTCGTACTGCCGAATGCAGCTTTGAAATCGACGAAAAGGTGGTGGATGTCGATTCTCCTTTGTGAATATTTGGTTGATTGTTGATTTTCCAGGTCTAAAGCCACACTGATAAGGCCCAATCATTTGGTGAGATGTGGAAGAGATAGAGTTCATTACTTAAATCCTACATTTTAAATCTTTGTGGTGTATCAGTAGATATAAATGTTTTAAGTCTGCGTGGGACGTTGGTTTGGGGTGATTGGTTTGACGCTCGAGGATTTGGATGGCTATTGGATGGTTGTTATGTCTTATGTTGATGTTGCCAATTTCTTCATGTATAGAGAGTACTCCCAGAACACGATGACGTGAGTTGGCACACATGCGCCGCATTTTTGTTTGGAACCTCTGTATGATGTCAAGACTTGATATTGAAGCTGAGCCACAGATTCGCACTCCGTATGTCCATATTGCTTTCAGAGACCAAATCTCTTGGTATCATCTCAGGTAACATTACTCTGATAGAGGGCACTGAAATTGCTGATGAGATTGCCAAGAAGGGGTGGTCTCAACTAGTCTTGGGGGTTTTCTACCTGTTTATCGGCACCCCCTGACTGTTATTTAAGGGAAACTGCATAACTTTTTTCTCAGAAAAGCGGATAAGAGATGGAGCTGAATTTAATAAGCCCTTTGGGCACATCAGATGTAGGGCGCATAAAGTTCAGGCGACTCCACGCCATTCAAATTCCAAACTCGTAGCTCTGTTTACTGGTCATTGGACGATGGATTGAGTGAAAATAAGTTTAATTTGGACATACTTTTAAGCACAAGTATTGGTGTTGGTTCAAAAATGATCCATAACTAGTGGTTCATCGGCTCAGTTTCGGTGGAGGTCTGGAGATATATATATAGGTCTCTCCATTTGTGGAACAGAGAAGCTCGGCTAAACACCCAAAAGCAAAAAGGGTATATATATACAAAAAGGTATATATATACATTTGCTTTTGGGTGTTTAGCCGAGCTTCTCTGTTCCACAAATGGAGAGACCTACAGTTTCAAGCCGCGTCTGAATGACAGATATTTTTTATGAGTAGCTTTTTCTGGAGGTCTGGAGAAGCTTCGGGTATAAAGTAACTATTCCCATTTATTTTAGTAGCGCCACATTGGACTCTCTTTATTATACTCAACTGATATTGGGGTAAACTTTCGCCACTAGTTTTTCAGGAAAGACTAAAGAGTTCCTGGAATCTCAGGCAATCTTACAGCTTGATTGGTCAGTACTTAGTCCTGACTTGAACTCCATTGGCAACTTTGCGTGCCTGCCATCATCTAAGGTTTTCTATCGTGGCCCTCAGTTTAAGGACGGGCAATACAAGAAGAGTGTGGAAAAAATATTCCAATTGCTTATTAGCGCCAAGATGTCTTAAAAAAGTAGTAAGTAAAAATGGAGGCCACACGTCGTACTAAAAATCCTTCAAAATATAAAAAAATTTAAATTAAAATTTCTAATAATTTCGCACCTTTTTCCCCCTTTTTTATTGTCTTGCTGCTTTAAAATTTTTCGAAAATAGTTCCAGCGATTTTATGTTTAGTTTTTTATTTAAATAAAATGGATACACTAAAACTTAAAAAACGGGTATTTCATTAACTTTTTTTTTAAAGTAAGGTAGATGCTTTTTATTAGGCCAAACTTCTTTTTTTAATTTTTTTCACGTGTCATACTTTTATTCTCTACTAAACCATAAAAAAGAGCTAAGCATTTTTAAAGTTTTGTACTGTTTAGTTGCCAGAAAATTAGAAATAAGAAAACGGTATTTCATTAATTAAACAAAATAAGAGATTATGCATCATAAATCAAACAATTATTACAAGAAAATACAAGTATTTTGTGGTAATAATAATTAAAAATAAAAATTTCTATATAATATTAGCGCACTTTTGTCCGCAAGGTTTTAGTAGCGAAAGAATGCATTCTTTATTACAGCGCGTAGGTTACTATTGGGTTGGCAACTAAGTCATGGGGGATTTTTTTTAGAAAATCAAAGACAATTTTTCCATGGAACGAGTGGCCAAAGATGTGTGTGGCCCTGCCTTGTGATGATGGAGTACAATACCTTTTCGATTTGTCGATTCGGGCCGCTTTTCTTCAACTGCATTGTTTAATTTCGTTAGTTGTTCAATGTAGACATCAGAAGTAAAAGTTCAAAGTAGACAATTCCTTTGTAATCCCACCGAACTGATAACAGAAGCTTCTTTTGATGTATAACAACTTTTGATATTGTTTGAGTTGGTTCACCTGGCCTGCTGCACGATCTTTTCCGCTTGATATTGTTGTAAACAACCCATTTTTCATCGCCAGTTAGCAGTCGCTTTAAAAATTGATCATTTTCATTACGTTTCCTTAGTAAATCGCAGCTGTCAATGCGTTGCGTTAAATGCGTTTCTTTCAGTTCGTGAAGAACCCATGTGTCGAGTTCTTCAACATAGTTGGTTTAAGTGATTTTCAATGCATCTCACGTGTTGTGCTGTGATGATCCGAATTGCTTTGATTAGGGCATCATCACCTGCAACTGGACGACCAGAGCGTTTTTCATCTTTGAGAGAAAAATCACCGGAGCGAAATTTGGCACTTCTTTTAAGGCTTCGTCACCATAAACAGCTCATAACTTTTTATGAGCTTGCGATGCGGTTGTCCCTTTGCGGAAATAAAAAAGGAAAATATGACGAAAATGTTCCTTTTGATTTTCCAGTTTTCTACGAACGCCAAACGAAAACTACACAACCGATCAAAAAACTTTTTTTTACTGATTGACAGCTGAATTGCTAACTATCAGATAACAAAATGTCTTTCACATTTGTACTACGTCTGCAAAGCTAAAAGCTCAACTGAATCTATGAATGAGTTTCCAACCCAATATTTTGTCAATGTACGACAGAATAGAGCTGACAGAAGAGTGACAATGTGTACGGGAAGAACAAGAGATGCTCAAAGGCATTATTTATTATGTTTCGTCATACGATAATTTTTTTTTATAAACTTTGGGATGTGGTAGCGATCTCTAAAATTCTCTATAGAAAATAAAAATTTCCGAACAAAGTTCGGTCCTTGATAACAAATCTTTTTTTTCTCAGCCGATCGCTTTCCTTTAATTTTTTTAGTCGCTTGTGTCTGACAAAAGTGCTTCATAGCTCCTATTGCTCTACAAATTATAATTTACGAGATAGTAAAAATTATCAAATCGCTTTTAAACGTTGCTTTTGCTTTTGGTTTTGCGAAAGTGTTTTTTAACGCGTAATAAATGAAATGGAAATAAAAAGCACAGGCGCAGTCACGATAGCTTTTCTTTTACCTGCGTATTTACGCCACTGAATTGGAATTCAGTGTAAAATGTCCAAATGCTGTTGTAAAACTGTGTCAGTAAGAAATAAATAAGAAATTACATATAAAAGTTGTGCAATGTGGTGAAATAAGGAAAGGAATTGAAATGAGGTTAAAATTCACTTATAACAACAAAAATGTTCCGAAAGGTTTCCAATAAAAAAATTATATTTGTTTCCGAACATATTTTTTTGAACTATATTTTAACTTAATATTAGATAGTCGAAAAAGTCTTTTCGTATTTTGTCAATAGATGTCGTTGGAGTCATCTATCTCCAGTGCTACCAATCACATTGTGTCATATCATATGGTGTTAGAAAGGTGACATTTTAAGCTTCGTTTAACCAAAAAAGATTAAATTCGGAGAAATTGAAAAAAAGTTATAATTGTTCAAAAATTAGTGAAAATAATGAAGAAATTCGCTATACTTTGAAATTTTTGTATAAAAAAAGGAAGAATGCCCCGCAAGCCACCAATGAAATTTGTGAAGTTTACGGAGACGATGCTGTATGACTTCGTGTAGCACAACAGTGGTTCGCTCGCTTGCGTTCTGGAAGTTTCGATGTGAAAGATGCACCTCGCTCCGGTCGACCTATCGTTGAAAAAGTCGATGAAATTATGGAAAAGATTGACCCGGACCGTCACATAAGCTGCCATGGCATCGCCAAGGCACTAAACATTCATCATCAAACGGTTTTGAACCATTTAAAAAAGGCTGGTTACAAAACGAAGCTCGATGTTTGGATACCACATGAATTGTCTGTGAAAAATTTAATGGACCGAATTAACATCTGCGATTCTTTGCTGGAACGAAATGAAATCGAACCATTTCTGAAGCGAATGGTAACAGGAGACGAAAGTGGATTAAATACGACAATAATGTGCGAAAAATATCATGGTGTAAGGGTGGTGTAGCTCAACAAATGGTCGCAAAGCCAGGATTGACGCCTCGAAAGGTTATGCTGTGTGTTTGGTGGGATTGGAAAGGAATCATCCACTATGAGCTGATCCAGCCTGCTCGAACGATTGATTCTACACTTTACTGTCAACAACTGGTGAGATTGAAGCAAGCAATCGAAAAAAACGGCCAGAACTGATCAGCAGACAGGGCGTCGTCTTCCATTAGGACAACGCTAGGCCACACACATCTTTGATGACTCGGCAAAAACTGGAAGAGCTTGACTGGAAAATTTTGGTGCATCCACCATATAGGCCTGTTTTACACTGATGGAATGATGTCTCTGGAAGAAAAATGGCAAAAGGTGTTCGACCAAAATGGTACATATTTGGTTTAATGAAGTTTGTTATAAATATAAAAGAAAATGAGTTGAAATTTGATTAGAAATACGAAAAGACTTTTTCGACTACCCATATAAATAAGTAACTATACAAGAGTATAGGAGAGGGTGGTTGAGGAAGTGTTAAAAGATTAGTGGGTAATGTGAGTTTGAGTGGAGTATAATTTTATATATAGTTTTTGCAAAGAGTTAAAGTTTTACTTTAGTTAGTTTAATAAATTTACAAATTAAGTGAATGCTATTGTCATCTGTGTTGTAGAGCAGATTCGAAAGTTCAAGGTTAGGGTGAATTGCATTTCTAGTGTATTCCACTACTGGGCAGGTATCGAGGAGGTGTGTTGTCGTGTAGTCGTTTGAGTTGCAAAAAGGGCAGTCTGGTTTGGCTGAACCGTTTAGGATGTGCACATTGGTGGCTATAGTGTGACCGAATCGAAGGCGTGTAAATATCCTGAGGTTCTGAAAAGTCATGTGTATAGGATATATGGGCTTGATGCCAGTAGAATTGTATTTTTTGTATTGGTGTTGGTAATTAATCTATTGACTTTTGTCTTTATTCTGAAGAGATTTTAGTATAATTTTCCGCATATCTTTGACAGTAAAATGTGCACTGAAGTGAAGGGGTTCTTGTGCTTTGGCTTCTTTCACTCTGGTATCAGCGTACTCGTTGCCTTGTATTCCGGCATGCATTTTTATTTTATAAGACACATTTCGGATTTCGGTGATTATTAGAGTTTCGTTAGAATGCTTCAATAGAGCGTCCATTACAGATTTACTATCGCTGCAAATAATGAATTTGCCGCCTTTGTCGGAGACATAGAGTACCGCTTCAAGCAATGCAGTTGCTTCCGCGAAGCAGTAGCAAGGTAAAGCACCGACTAAGATTATGACACCAAGCTGGTTTGTGACTGCAAACGATGTACTGGTGTCTGTTTTAGATCCATCTGTATAAACGAACTCCCACTCGTTTTTAAAAGGAGCTACGATTTCATTGAAATCTTGGACGTATTCATTAGAGGAGGTGGACAATTTGGGAAATTTTTGTAAATCTGCTATAAAAATAGTTTTTGGATTCAAGCCTGGTGGGAAAACTGGAATAGGTAGCAAAATCGCGTCTGATGTGACATTAAGTTTGTGCAATAGTTCAACACATCTCTGTATAGTGGACGGTTTGCGGCTATTTGTATATTGTTGCGTCGCTGAGTTTACCAGTCCAAGTAATATTTTATGTGTGCAGTGAAGAAGCTTGGGTAGGTGCAGTTGCAAAAAGTTAGCAAGAAAGCTACTTTTACGATGGGAACAGTGCATTGCTAACATATTTGCAATCACTTTTCGAAATTTTTCAAAATGACAGGCTTGCTGAAAAAAAATTTCTTTGTCTAATATGACTTGCTGCAACTCGCGCAATATTTCTTTAAGCTGAGTGAAACAAAAGACTCAAGCAGCAAACTTGGCTCAATAGTAAATTAAAATAAGCAATAAAAACGAGAATATCGATGCTTGTCAAAAAGAACAAAATAAATTGAATAAAGTAATAGTTAAAGTAAAAAATTAAAAAAAAAAACTAAAAATAAACATAAGCAAAAAAACAATAAAACAACCAAAAATATCGAAATTTGGAAAAAAGAAGGGAGTAAAGTTAATAAAAGCATAAGTAAAACAAATTAAATTAAAACACACAAAAATATTAAAAATATAAAAAAATTCCTTGCGATAAAAAATCTAAACAACAACTCAAAACAAAACTGAAAAAAATAGTAAGGGAAGAAATTTCAGAAAAAATTTGCAAAAAATCATACTATATTATATAATATACATCCTGTCAAAAAAGTACCGGGAATTGTTCAATAAATCGCAAAATAACTCTTTAATCATTAAAATTTATTTTGTCGTCTTTAAAATAGGCCCTCTTCGAAGCAATACACATATCCCAACGATCAGTTAAGCCATCAGAGTACCTTTTAAACGCGTTTGAAGAGATATTCTTCAGCTCCTTCACCTCCGTTGGCGAATTCTCCGTAATGACCTCTATCGCCACAAAGCGGCGTCCGCAGAGTGGCATTTTAAGTTTTGGGAAAAGAAAAAAAGTCACAAGGGGCTAAATCCGGTGAATACGGTGGTTGCTCGATGATATTTGTCGAGTTTCTGGTCAAAAAAGTGTTCTCAATATTAGCCTCGTGAGACGGTGCGTTATCATGATGCAGAATGCATGAGTTTTCTTTCCACAAATCAGGCCGTTTCGTATGCATATTCTCTCTCAAACGTCACATAACTTCCAAATAATATTCTTTATTTACCGTAGAACTATTTGGAATGAATTCCGAGTGCACAACACCACCGGATAATCAAAGAAAACGAGTAGCATGACTTTCACTTTTAACCGACTTTGACGTAGTGTTTTGGGCTTCGGCTCATGTGGATTCAGCCGCCTGTTGACTGGTTTGCTTGTCAAACTCATATACCCACGTCTCATCAGCTGTTATGATACGCTGATGCACTGGAAAAACCTTCGGCCCGAATTCACTTGCTCAAGCATGTCTTCAGCCACCTTCTTCCGATGAACTTTTTGAAAGCAATTCCACCATCTTGGAACGAGTCGAGCAGCCACGCGTCTCATGCCCAATCGATGGTACAAAATGTTGCGAATTGCTTCGGGAGAGACGCTAAGGTCACGAGCTACCTCGCCCTAACTTAAGTGATGGTTTTCCAACACCATTTTCTTGACTTTTTCGACGTTTTCATCCGTTGAAGACGTTGATGGGCGACCAGATCGGGGAAAATCTTTCACGACTTCTCGGCCCTTCGCAAAAGCCTTATACCACTCGTGGACCCATGTTTTTGATAAAGCACACTCGCCATAGACTTTGTGCTACTTCTTCAATGAACAATTCCCGATAGAAGAAAAAAAAGAATTTCATATTCCTAGCGCATAATTTTACTCAAATGTCAGTTTCTGCTTGTAATTGAATATTTTATACATATAAGTACACGAGAATAAGAGTTTTATTACCTTACACACCAAATTTTCTCCTCTTTTGAACTATGGGACTAAGTATGACTTAATCTCAAAAAATTATTAAAAAAACACGCTTATTTAGAATATAAAGCGTCGTAACAATTTTTCGGAACATTTTAAGTTTCTTCCCCAATTTTGTTCTGTATTTTCCAAACTGGTTACTAAAATATAAGATTACTTGCAAGAGAAGCCATTGGTAGACAAAGATGAGCAATAAGAGAGTTAGAATTTGTTTGAAAATTACTTTGTCACGAACTAGGTTTAACGAGTGGCCTCGGTAGTCTAGCGCAATTGCACTAATCTGCCATCCCAGAGGTTGTGTTTTCGAATCCGACGTAAAGCACGGCCCTCGCACTTTTCTAAATTTACCTACTTTCCTAGTTTCTATGTAAAACAAAACAAACAAAAAATAATTGCTCAACCCAAACAACCGTATACTTGGAACCCTTACTCCCGCACAAAAAGTTAGCGCATTACTTGCATTGTGGCTGCTAAAACAAGCAAAAAATAACGAAAAGGACACAGTTACACATTGCATCAGTGACGCTAGCAAGAGGAAACGGGCAACCGCGGTAATAGCGCAGACACACCAAATTTAGCGAAGTCCTCAACCATCTGTGCGATCCTTCCGCCAGAAAAATGTGAGACACAGATGGCATTCCAAGCAGTGAGAAGGCGTTGCTCCTCAGCAACGACAGGTGGGCATTCCCACTGTTTAGCGGTAGGCTAATCAGCTACCCTGCCAGAAAGCAAAATAGATTAACGAAACCGTCGAGGCCCTATGCTCCCGAGTGGAGTGAGCAAGGAAAAAAGAAAACAAGGTTTAACGAGCAAGTCAAAGCTTTGTGAAACACCTTTTCATTTGGCTCAATAAAATTCAAGACAAAAACAAATTATCTACGTTCAACTAAACCACCCTACAAAATTTAAAACTTTTAAAACGAACGTCCTTGACCTTGAAATATGTAAGTAAAAACAAAAAAAAAAAAATAAACAAAAGTATGTAGATCGTATAAATATATAGTTAGAAACAGAATTGAATAGTTACATATGCGCTTGCATATGAGTTTGAAGTGTTTCAAAAATTGAGTTGGTATTTTTATAATTGTGTAGGGTAGGATAAAAAAAATTTGAAGCATTTGTTATATGGAGAAAATATGTAAAGTATATACGTAATTGGGGTGGCGAAAATTTATAAATCGTTTGTTAGAACTAACTACTCACTCGGTAGTAACTGATGGTATGGCAGAATTACTTAATACTAGTTTTTTTCAGTATTCAGCCGTGCGCCTTTTTGATTGTCATTAACAAACATAAACGAATCGGAAATTAAAGTTTCATGAATTTGAATGCGTAGTTCTTTGGGATAATTGGAATTCAGCACTTAATACAGATTCTCTTTTGCGGCAACCAGTCAACATAGTTGCTTCAATAATTTAATTTTGTGGGTTTTAACACTCAGAAAGAAAGAAACTGTAGACAGTTTTAAGTTTCTTATTTTGTCGATATCCAAAATCATATCCTTGAAACCTTCACCTAAAGCACTTCAGAAAAAATTTCCTAATTACGCAGGCGACGTGATGAAAGAAATTTCTAAAATTGATAGTGATATTTTATACAAAACAATTCCAAAACTTTTTGAGTTAAAACGCTATTCAAAAAATACTTTCTAAATAATTTATTCTCTGCCAAAATTTTTCCTAATACCCACATCCTAAGATTAAACTTATTTGTAGTGCTATTTACCATTTCCACCTTAAGAGTTAGGTGGCAAAGCCATCCAAAAAATGTTTTATTTACAGCTTTTCTATTTTATATTAAAGATAATTTTTTGACACTTACGCCTTTCATTAACTTTTTTATTACTTTACAGATTTTCTATAAAATTAAGTAGCAACGCCATTTAAAAATATTTTTAAATTAAAGCTTTCCTTTTTTATTTATATTTATAATAAATATATTCCTATGCATAATTTTTCCAGAAAAAAAGGTAGCAACATCAGCTAAATACCTTTTATCCCATACCCATATTTTAGTATTTACATGCAATGTATCATAGGTTGGTATTTTGTAATAAAAATTATGTGGCAACACCAAATAAAAATATGATTTTATTATTGTTTTTTAAAAACATTTCATTTTGATATCCATATATTTCTTTTCAAGTTAAATTTCTGATTACTTGCTATTTTTACTTTAAAAAATAAGTGGCAACGCCATTCAAAACATGACTTTAATTAAAACAAATTTTTTAAATTAAATTTTAACTCTACCAAATTTTGTGTGGTACCCACATCCTTAGATTTAACTTATTTGAAGGGTTATTTGCCATTTCCACCTTAAGAGTTAGATGGCAACGCCATAAAAAAATATTTTTTTAACCCCTTAGCCTACACGATATCTACCAATTGCGCGAGCTATAATACGCAAGAAATTCGTTCGCGCGCCGTGCCATTCAACTGTTCAGCCGTGTACCCGAACTGGCGCAAAGTGTATACTTTTCGTAACATATATATTTCAATGCAACGAAAGGAATTGTGAAATAATAAACAATGTTTAGGTACAAATAGTAATTTTAAGATGTCTAGGAAGTAATCATAATCAATTGATCACAAAGTCTTTACCACGAGTCAGACTCGTTGTTTTCGCTTATGGCACAAATTCTTTACCACGAGTCAGACTCGTGGCTATAGGCTAAAGGGTTAAAGCTTTTTATTTTTTTATTTTAAAGCTAGTTTTTTTGACACTCATATCCTAACCTTTTATTACAACTTTTATATTAATTTACAGTTTTCCTTTAAAATTAAGTGGCAACGCCGTTTTAAAATATTATTGGATTAAAGCTATCCTTATCTTATTTGTATTTATAATGAACTAGCTGTCCCCTTCGCGCGTTGCTACGCCAACAACAATCAGTTGAATGGGGCAGAAGTTGCTACTCTGTAGCGCCACCTGGTGGCGAGTGACATCAATGAGCATATTCTAAAAACCTTCTCCGTGGAAAAATACATATATATACCAATGTTTATAAGAATCGGTCCAGTAGGTTTTGAGTTCATCGATGACATACAGACAAACATTCATTTTTATATATAAAGAAGAAGAAAAAGAAGAAGATGTACATTTTATCAAAAAAATATGGGGAATTGTTCATTTAAAAAGCTCGCGTTACACATACAAGTATGTCTAAATTTTGTTTGATGAAATGTTGGTACAACTGCCCTCTATAGTGTCTCAGAGATTGGTCGTGTGCTGTCAATTAGCTTGTTTTTGGCATTTAATTATATCAGTCAACCGCAGGTGTGCTCTGCGATTTTCACTGTGGTTAAAAATATCGAACAAAGAACTTGTCCTAAATTTTACGTTTTAAACAGGATTTCGTGTGCCGAATCGTTGAAAATGTTGCAGAAAGTCTATGGCGAGTGTTTTTTTGATCAAAAACATGGGTCTACGAGTGGTATAGGGCTTTTGCAGAGGGCTGAGAAGTTGTGGAAGATTTTCGCCGATCTGGTAGCTCATCAACGGATGAAAACGTCGACAAAGTCAAGAAAATAGTGCTTCATTTAAGTTTGAGGGAGGTAGCTCGTGACCTTAGTGTGTCTCACGAATCAATTCGCAACATATTACGCCATCAATTGACGCATGGCTGTTTGACTCGTTCCAAGAGTCCCATGAGCCGAAGCCCAAAAAACCACGTAAAAGTCGGTCAAAAGTGAAAGTCATGCTACTCGCTTTCTTTGATTATCAGGTGGTGTTGTGCACTTGAACTTCATTAAAAATGGTTCTACGGCAAATAAAGAATATTATTTAGAGGTTATGTGAAGTTGAAGAGAGAATGTGTGTACGAAACGGTCCGATTTGTGGAAAGAAAACTCATGGATTCTACACCATGATAATGCACCGTCTCACAAGTCTCATATTGTGAACACTTTTTAGACCAAAAACTCGACAAATATCATCCGTTTAAAAAGGGCTTTGATGACTTGACAAATCGTTGGCATTTGATATCTATCCCTTCCTAGTAAAGTAAAACTTCTGATTAGTTGTTAGAAGTGTATAGAAGGTGCCACTCCCCTTGTACAAAAGATTATCCTATCCTTTAAGGACGGCGTAAGGACACTTACTTACTCACTCTGCGTCCAGGGTCGCCTGTTTTGAGAAACCTATGTTCAATGTTATTCAGCATAACTTTCCATTTCACGCTTTTTTTCGGATAATATCCTCCTCGAAATTTGCAACGGCATTCCATTTTTCTTCGTCTATCATCATTTTCTCGATTATTTCTTCAGGTGTCAATACACCAATAGCTCGTTGCAGAGCTGTTCTCTCTATATTCCACCTCTCGCATTTAAAGAAGATGTGCTCCGTGATGTGAAAACAACTGTGTGAGGTAATAGTTAATCTCGCCGTGCTTTCTGTGTACCCACTTTTTAAGATCGGGTATAAGTCTCGCTGTCCATTTACCGTACCGTTCATAGTTCCATCTTGCCTGCCAAAGTGTGCGCATTTGAATTCTAGTATCGGAGAAGCGTGTTACTGGGATTCGTGAGATTTTTGCCTCCCATCCCCGTTTGCGCTCTTGTGCTAGAATATCTATAGGGATCGTTTCGCTGATAACTAAAACCTTTGCTTCAGATACTGTTCTGTATGAAGAAGTCAATCTGAGAGCGCAGGTGCGTTGCACAGATTGCAGAGTTTTTCGCCAGTATTGCACCCTTAGCGAATCTGTCCATATTTTGCATCCGTATAAAAGAATCGAGTTCGTCGTGTCCATTAAAAGTTCTCGCTTCTTCTGCGTTGAACCTCCAAGGTTTGCCATGAGCTTACTTAACATGCCGCTTACTTTGGCAGCTCTTGTGGCAGCATGACTTACCATATATGCGCCCAGTAAGTTAGCCTTGTGTCTAATTGAACTCCTAGGTATTTGACCAGTCTTTTTGCCGATAAAATGGCATCGAGTACTTGTATATCTACTTCGAATGGGATACGTCTGTTCGTTAGAATGATTAGCTCTGGTTTCTCTGTGCGCCATACAGCTTGAATCCATGATCCTCTAGCCATGTTTGAACTCTGATCATCACCTGATTTATCTTCTTTTTGGCTTTGTCGGTGTTTCGAGCAATTATTACAGCTATATGTCATCTGCATATCCCACTAAATGCATATCCTTATAGCTTATATTCCAAAGTTCAGGTCCGAGTATTGATCCTGGGGCAGGTCCTGCTCTTATTTGTTTAGCTATTAAGCCACTTATTGACATGAAACAGTTAAGATTGGATAATTTGGTACCTACCGATGCCTGGCAACAGATTTCATGCATTAAAACAGAAAAAACATAAAAAAGTTTGATTGTGTTACGTAGAACATAAATATATACAAGTATATATGTATGATACTTACACAAAAATATGCATATTTTATATAAAGTTTTTTTTTAACGAGTTATATTTATGCCTTTTTTAATATTAAGCGTTCACACCTTCTTAGTATTTGACTCAACAACTCACTCAAGCTGTTGCACCATAAGGTCTCGCCCATTAAAATCTTTAACAATAACTGAAATGTTTAATAAAAAATGTTGCTCACAAAAAATCTAGCTGCATGTACGATGCTTACACACCATACATCCTCCTACTGCTGTATATGCACTTGTATATGTTCGCATGAATGTGAATATGTGCTTAGAATGCACTGCGGCTCAGCCACACAAAGCATTGTCCAATATTTACTGCACGCTGTCCACTTCCAATTGCATGACTTGCCAACTGGCCAACTGGTCAACTGGCCAACTTCGAGTACTTACTTAGTAACTGAACGTGGCTTTTGGGTCGTTTAATAACAAAAACCTTCACTGCAGTCAAGCAAAACAGCTCTCCAGCGCAGCCAGCAACAACTGTTGGATAAGTGAAAGGTGTTGCCAAATGCATATACATTCACACACACACACACGTACTTACTTATGTACTATATGAAGTAAGCTTGAACTATGAATAAACCATAGCCGCATGAACTTAATGGAAAATCTTACTCTAGCACAAAATATGTTAACAAAAGAAAAATGAAATTATCTACATGAAGTTTTTCTTTGTCTGTGTGGTGTAAAAACTTGCATGAATTAAACGTTTTTTTTTTGTTTGTGTTTGCTGATAAATGCTGTTTACCAACTAGTTTCAAAAGCTTTAAATGGCCAGTTTATTTACTCAATGCACAATATCGATTATACAAATGTATATATGCTGTAAATGCACTTGTATTAGTCATTGATTTTCAATTATCGGTTATTATAAACTAAGAAATATGATGGTATTTATGGGGAGACATATCCGGAGCGGATGTGCGGCGCATGGCGTAATAAATACACTGTTATACGGTGAGGAAACATAAAAAGAAGAACAAAAGCGAAAAAAACTAAAAAAAATAAAAAAAACCAGTACCAATTGTATATGAAATTAAGAATTGCATGAGTTCTATTGTGGCGGGAATTTTAAAACTTTGTTTCATCATTTAATTTGATTATAAACGGCGGGTTATCAACCGATTCAATCAAAATTTTTCAATGAATAAAAATGTATTAGAAAATGTGCATATTCGACTTAATGAAACAAAATCGTACTTTACAAACAAGAAAACACAATACTTTCCTATAAACTTGTACATAAATGGGACACAAATTCCGTACTGAAATAGAGCAAAGTACCAACGGATGACATGGGATGCTAAGCTCAAATGGAACGGACAAGATAATTTTGTGGAAGCAAATACTACAGGTTCCGGCACTCGAATTGGTTACACACCAATTAAAAAGGCCATAAATATAAATTTTGGGATGAATGCCAACTAGTCCAATTGCACAAGATTTTACACTGAGGACAGACTCGACAACTACACAATCATCAATATTAGAAAAAGGTAAAACATATATTGTTCCATTCGTACATTCACTACACATTTCACGACATATTTTGCCTTGACTATGGCCTTGAGACGATCCAGAAATGAATCGCAAGCTGCCCGAATGTGACCTGCAGGTACTTTGTCCAACTCGCGGACAATGGCTTTTTTCAGAGCCTCGAGGCTGGTGAATGTTTTAGTGCGGACCTTGCCCCAAAATGGCCCAAGATTCATGTAGACGCGAATGCTCAGAATCATTCATCGCATTCGCATCTGCTGAATTTGAGAGCAATTGTGTGGACGTTATAAAGTTCGTAACGTTGGTTTTTAGCCATTCTTGGTTCACTCGAGCTTTGTGAGCCGGTGCCGAGTCGTATTGAAACGACCATGGTCTGCCACCGAAATGTTTGTCTGCCCATGGCTTCAAAGTAATCTTCAGAATACTTTCCCGATAATATTTTGAACTTACTTTGACGCCAGGCTCGATGAAAAGAATTGAACAACGCCCATCTGCGGTTACAGCGACCCAAACCATTACCTGTGGTGGGTGCTGCCACTGCCTCCTGATGGCCAAACACAAGGTTCGTCAGAAAACACAAGGTTCGGAAATTGACCGCTTTCGGCCAAGCCAAGCTATTCCTTCGCTCACTCAAGTCTGACTTGTTGCTGCTTTGGTGTGAGATCATGCGCCTTTTGTGTCTTATAAGGCTTGACTTTCAGATAATTTTTCAGTATGCGGTGGATGCTACGGTTAGATATTTTCAGTTCCTTCACAATTCGACGGGGATTTCGCTCAAGTCGTTTCTTCAGTTTTTGAACCATTTCACGTAATGTTGCAGTCTTTTGATGACCACCTCCATGTCGTTTCCCGATGCCATCAGTGTCATTGTAACAAGTAATGGTGTGATAAACAAAAACTTTATTTACTTTAAGGTGCTCGAGCTCACGAACAATCGTTGGTTGTGATTTTCCATGCTTCAAATCCATTACTGATTTTCTTTTTTCGCCTTTACTCTCGGCAAAATGTTTTCGCGCACTTGTAAAAAATACTCTGGACTGTCATTTAGCCAGATAGCTAGATAGCTGATGCCCGTGCATTAGCATCGCGAGCGGTTCGAAGTTGGTTACATTTGGAGGGCCGGACCCTGTAAAACCTGTATGAATTTACGGTGCTCAGATATGGGGTTGTTCCAGCAATATTCAACCAATTCAAAGCTTTCAGAATAAAGTGCCTATATCTGTAGTTTTCATCTTGAAAGTGTCCTCGCTCTTGATTCAGTTCTAGACACAATAAAGAAGATAGCCAATTATCATAAAGCGTGATTGAATAAACATATCAACACAGACGCTCACATCCTTGCTGACATAAATAGTGGCTTAAGACCTGGTTATTTAAACTTCGAAAAATTTTAAACAGTAGTAACCTGATAAATTTGAAAATTCATGCGTGAAATTGTGCCCTCTGAGATCAAATTAGAAAGAAATAGGTAATACATAGTAAAGTGCTGCCCCGACCCCCAAAACCCATTGATTTATTTATTTTTTAAGGAATTGATAGATACGTGCCAGCGCCCAGTTTCTTATAGTTGTAACAAGTTCCCGTACGAGTTTATATATGCTTTGCATACCCATTTTGTTTGCTTCGCATGATATTACAAATTCTCAAAATTTTGGAATTGTTGGCAACACCTGGAGGCCGGATCGTTCACAGTTATGTGCTGTTCTTTTCTCACCGTCCCATGAAATATTGGCATCTGCTAGTTTGCGCAACATCGACCTTCTCCAAGTGTGTTTTGGTCGACCGCGATCTCTGCTGCCTTGCGGGTTCCAGTCCAGTGCCATTCACGTGATGCTATCTGGTGGTTTTCTGAACGTGTGACCTATCCATCGCCACTTTCTGCGTTTGATTTGTTTAATCTCCGCAGTGCGTCATTACTGATGGTGTTTGGCCAGAATATACTGCAGATTATGCGGAAGCATTTGTTGACGAAAGATTGTAGCCAGTGTGTGATGGTGTTAGGGATCAGCAATGTTTAGGTTCCATACAATAATTCGAACTTTACGCATGAGCCGAATTTTCGTAGTTTTTTCGTACTCCTCCATACTGTGGCCCGAATGCCAGGTGCTGCATATTTCTCTTTCGTCTTTCCTTTGACGGTTATTGGCCAAAGTTTTTGAAATTCTTAACGGCGAACGTAGAAACACATAAACTTTGAATATATCGACAATGTATTTGACTTTTTGCGACACATTGTTTTTGCAGGGGCGTGGTTTTGCTGGATGTTATGCTTTGAAAGAAGTGGTGAAAATTTTCTTAAAATTTATATAAAAATTTCGAGTTAATTTCCAGCGAATTTTTATATTTTGCGCAGTTTAACTCCGTAAAAGGCAGACAAGATCACGGCCTTGAAGAGGAAGTTGAAAGTCTATAGCCGCTCCTTACGAAAAGTGGCTTTATTTATAAGCCAGTTTTAATCGTAATGATCAGAACAAAGAGAGTATTGAGCAAAATATGATAACTCACTAAGCTCTTTCCTGCACTGAGTTCGCTTAATGAAGAGAAGCTGACAATATTTGTATATTTAGCAATGCCAATCTAGTCCGCTGTATGTACGCTGATTCAATGACGAAATCAGATACTGTTGAATATTTGATGCAAAAGTTTCATTGACTTTCCTTATGAACCATTCAACAAAACGAGCATTATTCATCTTCGGGCATTTGCACTTTCATGGTAAAATTACACATTATAAGTTTATAATAAATATATTTATTAATCGCTTAATTGTCGACGATAACATCGTTTTCATATGGATGGTGCGTAGGGCCAAAAATTATTTCCGTTATCTTCTCTTAAACATTTTGGCTCATCCTTTATTATTTATTCACTGAACTGTACCACCATCATAACTAAGCTGTAGATTGAGCGAGTGATCTAGAAAAAATTTAAAAATTTTATGTAATATACAATTTTATATATGTAAATACTTAAGAAAAAATTGTTGGGATTTCTTTCTCACTTCACCTTAAGCGCAGTGTTCACTGACAATGGTTCGACTCCCGCTATGGTTATAATGCGTGGCACTTGAGATTGCAAGAGCATTAAAAGTACAGTCCTCTGGTCGCAAACATCTAAATCATACCAGTTGATATCGTAAATTCCATCGCAAAACTGATCATTCTGTTGCAAATAAAATTTTTAATTTTTTGTCTAAGAATTTCTACAAATTCCATTTTCAAATGTTGATACCCACGCATATTTCAACACGTGTGCCCAAAATGCAATATATATATAACCAAGCAAAGCACATGAAAATATAGGGATATGCACCTGGCCACTCCTTCAGCATAATTATGAGCAAAGTGCTCAAAATGCCCAAAGTCGTACAGATGATGTGCGCCGAAATGGTCCAAAAGAACATCAAATTGCATTTGTCATTAAAGCTGAATCGGAACACAAATTTTTGGTTACATAACTTTGTTATAGATGCAACTTTAATAAGAACAAAAACTCACTCCAAATAATATTGATGCCATTCCGCTATATTATTTATTACGGCGGTTACTCGTTTGTCCTTCGAGTCCTGTTGCAGCAATTCATGCAGATCACTCACTTTCAACTCGAATATGTCGTAGAAGAAAATTGAGTGCGTCAAGTAGAGGAAAACATACAAGTCGGCCGCATACAATCCAAATGCGGCTATGAAAACACACAAAACATTGTAGGTGATCGTAATAAAGTAGCCTTGATTGGTGTCCAAATCGACATATGGCATCTGACACATAATAATCAGATGTCTTTCACCTTTGAGGATGTATAAAAATAGTGGTGCGACTAGGGTTAGACACGAAGATGTAAAATATATCAAGGCAAAAACAATCAAAATTTTCTTCATTCTCTTATTCCATTCTAGTAATTTTTCCTCGTATTTTTCGCCCAATGATTGGTATTTCTCATAGATCTGCCCAAGTTCCACAGCTAATTGTCGATATAATTTCGGATACGAAAGAGCTGAACATAGTTTCACAAACCCTTGAGTGGCACAACTGATAGGTGCGAATACATCCAGGAGTATTGTCCAATCCGTGGCAATGTTTTTGTAGATCGTAAACAGCGAACATAAGAAATTCCACGCAATGGCAATTATAATGAAAGCAGTTACGTAGTTAAATTTAAAATCTGGGTTTACAACATCAACGCCCATCAGGCGAGAGCAGAAGCGAATTATGGTGAGCACTTTATAGTAATTTTCAGAAGGACGTCTACGTGTTTGCATTTTGGAAAATTTCAGCAAGTTGAACTCGAAAACACTTTACTATAATCTACGCTTCCAGACGTAGTGGCGGCTGTACCAGTTGAAATATTATTGATAAATGTTTGAAATAACAGAATAGCAAGGCCATTGGCCATTATCTCACGCTTGCCTATATTTGTGTGCTTGCAACATGTTAATGGAGTCATTAATACTAACGGTTTAATTAATTGCCAAGTAGAACAATTAATTGTGATTGAAAGAAAATTACTTATCAAAGACATAAAAACGCCTATACGTCTAACTACATGCATACATAAGTAGAGAAATACAATAAATGCACATAACTTTGATGGATTAGAAGCAATCTTCTGCTGGGTGATTTGCATATCCCTGCCTAACATACAAATTGAAAGGACCCTCGATTGCCATTTATTGGTTTATGGCATTCACACTCTTGAATGACACTTTGCTTCAATTTATTTAGCAACTGCGGCAACTGTATACGAATAGCAGCCGAATTAGGAATATATTTACTTCGACTGAAGAATTGGGAAAAATCAGCGAGATAGAAATGAGTAAAAGACTTCATCCATAATTACCTACAAACTACGAAATGTATTTTGACATATCATTTTTATAAGTGGAGTATATGGATTGCGCCAATACCACCAAGGTTGGGTAGCCATTTTCTGCTTAGTGTAGGGCATTTACAAAGGCTGCATTCTGAATTTTCAGTGTCCATTTCACCGAATCGGCAGATGATGGTGTCAGAGAGACCAATTTCTTTAGCCGGTATCTCAGCCTACAGTGGCATGCAAAGTAACCAATTTGAAGTCTTAAGTAAACTCTGGTGAGTGAAAGTAGTTTATCAGAAATTCATCCATCCGGCGTTAAGAATAATGTCGCTTGCCGCTGATCCCTAGAATTTCGCTAGTGTTCAACGAACTTCTAACTATTTACAATTATTTTAAAATAAGCCCCACTTTAAGAAAACTTTCGTTAACCATTTTTGATAGCTTGGCAGTAAAGTTCTTAATTTATTATTGTAAACTCCCCAGTCGGTTTTTCGTATATTTCTAAACTTACCTAATGTCGATTTCAAATTCAATGTACCGATGGTCTAAGAACGAATTTGCGTTTGAAAGTTGTCATCTTTTAACGTGGTTACAAAACAGGTCAGAAGCCAGGGTGATATCCAGAACTTCCTCTCTGTTCGTTGTGACAAAAGTCGGCTCTGAGCCTAAATTCAACACACTTAGCAACAGGAGCCGTAATCATTATGATTTCGCTCAAAAAAGTTTATTGAATTATTATTTTGAGATTTTTGGTCTCTAATTTGGATTCAATTGTAATAATAATAAATTTATAATTAAAAAAATTTCTGAGTTTTATTCCAGCGTTCAAAAAATATAATGTAATCATATGCTCTTATCGGATTATATTGGGTTTTACAAAAAATAAGAACTAATTTTTTGGATGTTATTTTTTCGCTCTAAAGTGATCATAATTTTCTGAGTTCTTTTGCTTTTTCGACCAGAAATGATCATTCGATTTGCAGTTGAACATTTTTCTTCAGAAATAATGATTACTTTTTTAGTCTAATTTTTTTCGTCGAAAAAAACTCATTTCTTGAGCACTTTTAATTCCTTAAGAATTATAAATTAGTTTTTGAATTTTATTATACTCTGTGTTTTGGTAGATCGAAGCCATGGTGAAAAGATTTTTCAAGGTGTACTGACCGTTATTCGGCTCTGAGCCGAATCTTTGACAGATATGCCGACGTCATTCGTTTCACAAAATTTAGCTTTAGCTTAGTGTAATGTGATACAAAATGACGTAGAATCGACAGTTCCCCTCAGAAATGCTTTTTTGTGTCACCATACCTAATGAGCAAACCTGGTATCTATCATCTTTGGATCGAAACCTCATCTAAACTCACCTCAACACATCTCAATACTCAAGTATACTGTCATAGTGAAACGATTTACGGTTTACAGGTGTGGCCCATATCAGACCGTTAACCAGCTCTCGACGAATTTAACAGACACAGCTGAGCGACTGATGTAACTGGGCTCACAAAGCGGTTTGTTTACGAAAAAAAATGAGACTGTGTTGGTGGTATATGAAAAAAAAATCAATGCAGTATTCACTTATGTTGCTTTGTTGTCATCTGAACAACGACTGACTGGACGAGTGTGTAAATGCGTATGAAATAATAGTGCAAAATTTGGCTGGCGAATCCCTTGTGACGTGGCAGCAGAACTTGCTTGTTTTTTTTTCGCCATATCTATGATAATATCCAAACGCGGTAAATCCATTATCCTTGTATACTCTTTTATAACCCATTGAATTTTGGAATAACAAATTGCAATTTTGAAGTCGCTCAAAAATAATGTTGTTTTTTTACATTTTTTTTATTTCCGGTGTTGGGAGGTTTCTTTCATATGCACGAAATATCGAGCATTCCTTGTATGAAAGGAACTTTTCTAAAAATTTTGATTAAAAATTTACAGTAATTTTCTGTCTAGTATTACTCCGAGACCTCGCATGATCTTTGAGAAGTAGTTCGCTGTTGCCTAGCTTCGGGAGGTTCCACGTCGGGACCTTGTACTTCCTGGTAAAAAATACTATGTCCGTTTTTTCGGCTTTCATCCCTAGCCCTGCGCGAGTTTTCCATTGGTGTACCATTTTAAGTGTGTTATTCATCACAGTACTGATGGTGTCCAGGTACTTTCCCGTAATTACTATAGCTATGCCATCTGCATATGCCACTAGTTTTGGAGCCCCTCCATCAAATTTCTTGAGAAGTTCATTTGCTACAAGTAACCACCTTGCGGAGTGCCTCTGCATGCATATTTGGTAACGCTCGTATCGTTCCATTCCGCTCTTATCTTTCTGCTAGCTAATAGCGGCCTTATCCATAGATAAACAACGGGTTGTACACTAAGTGACTCCATGCTATTTAAAATAGCATCTTTCGTCACGTTGTTAAAGGCCCCTGATATAGTTAGAAATACCCCAAGAGCGTACTCCTTATATTCTAACACCTTTTCTATGTTTAGTACCAGTGAGTGAATTGCAGTTTCAGTAGATCTGCCTTTGGTGTAAGTGTGATGCGCCTTGGACAATACGTCCGGCGCAATTGTTTCTCTAATGTGTCTAGAATCTTCTCTAACGTTTTCAGGAGAAATAAGGTCAGACTTATGGGCCTGTATTCCTTCGAGTAGAGAGGGTTACTTTTTCCAGCTTTTGGAATAAACAAAACTCTCTCTTCTCTCCACAATACAGGAACATAGCTGAACCTCAAGCATCCCTTGAATATCGTTCTTAACCATGGTACCTCAAGATGGCTTACCTTTTGGAGTATGCCCGGGAAGATTCCATCCAGTCCTGGCGATTTAGATGAGTCGAAACTTTGTATAGCCCATTCTATCTTGTTGGTCGTAATTACGTTCGTCGGGATGTCGTGCACAATTTCTCCTATTGGTTCGAGATCTGTAGTATCCGCACGCCCTGGAAAATGTGTGCTGACCAGGTCTTCTAGAGAGTCCTCATAGCTGTCAGCCCACTCCCCGTTAATTTTTTGTATTGTTCTTGGCATAGACGGATTCTTGGATAACAGTTTCCTCAGTCTAGCCACTTCGTTAGCGTCTTCCATACTGCTACAGAAGTCTTTCCAAGATTCTCTCTTGGCTTTACGTATCTCTTTCTTGTATACTTTTAGTAGATCCCTATACTCCTTCCAACAGAACTCATTGTCAGCAACTTAACGACTAAGAAAATAATAATTTTTTCAGAGCGAAAACAAGCAGTTACATTTTTCGAAAAAAACTCGATAACTCGATATATAATATAATATAACATTAAGGGGACCCGGTGGTCTAGAAATTTCAAAAAATCGATTTTTTGTTTTTTCGATATTTCGAAAGTATAGTATCTTAAGAATATACTGTTAAATTTGCATGCGAAAATTCCCAATATTATAGCTTCTACAGCCCATTAACTACGTAGAGAGCGGTCCGCGCACTCCATTTACTTTAATCTTTAAACTCAATTATCTCGAAACTACTTTTTCGGTTGCCTGGGGTTATCAAAACCAAAAAAACAAACTATTCAACCGAATCGTCTGAAATTCTAATATTTTGTTCACAACATCAATGGCTATCTCCCGTACTAGAATCATATTATTATTTCAATTATTTCGTAATTTTTTAATTAAAAAACTGAAAAAAATTTTTAGAGTCTCAAATTCAAAACTGCGCCATTTTATCAATTTTTGTTTTTGTTTTTGTTCTAGTGCGGGAGGTAGCTATGTAGCTGTGTTAGGTAAATAGAAGAGCCAAAATGTATAATAACGTCCAGGTCTTATTTTTTGGGAGGGTCAACTTCAGCGCCATTTTTAAAATTATTAATGTTAAAAAAACAATTTTTTTTTTAATTTTTGTATGTAAAAAAAGTTATAATAAATAGAAAGTCTAAAAATTTAGATAACGTTTTTCATTTTTTCATTTGTTTGTAAAAAAAAATTCCTCAAAAAAGCCTAAATTTTCGACCTCTAGAGCACAATGTGATTTCTTTTAACTATTTTTATAGATATCTCTCAAATGAATGGAATTATTTCGCTCTGCTGAGAGCTAGATATCTTGGTTTATGGTTCTCATTTCTTTGTGAAATTTCTCTTGTGAATTTCATCTGTAGTATGAAGCGGTTAACGCAATCATAGATAGCCACCAATGAATTTTATCCATAATCTTTGAATAAACAGCTTCATAAAATAATATTGGACACAGCTTGAGTTATAAATATAATATTTTTAATGCTATCTCACTCTCGATGAAAGTGCCCAATTGAGTCCAAAAGAAAGCGTTAATAGATTAAAGGAATCAATTTTCTACCTCCAAAAGTCCAACCTACGTCGTTTGGTTTATACTCCCAAAAAAACATTTTATCACTTTTACGCGCACGTTCGGCTTGCCGCGATTTTCCGAATAAATTCAGTCGCATATTTGAAATATCCAAAGTAAAATATTGGAACAAAGCCATTTGATTATCACACGTCATATTTACGTGATTAAGTTTTTAGCCGCAAAGATGTGTATTCTTGGCCTTCTAAAGTTAACGGGCAAATAAAAAAGGAGATTGCGGCGCTACTGTCATTGAAATTTCGCACTTGTCGAAAGAACGGAAAGTAAAGGATTGGGATAAGATTGTATGAGAATCATTCGTGATGAGCAGTTCTCAACGGTCCAAACACTTAAGGGGTACAAAAAAAAAATGGAACACGATATTTAAATTTGTTAGCCTTTTATATAACTTCTTTTACATACAAAAATGAAAACAAAATTTTGTTTTTAAGAACTTAAAAATACTTTTTTTTTTGTTAATAATTTTAAAAATGGCGCTGAAGTTGACCTTCCCGAAAAATTGGATCTGAACGGGGTTACCATTTTGGCTCTTTTATTTATCTGAAACACAAAAAGCGAAAAAATTATTAATTAGTATGACTGTAGCTACGTCCCGTACTAGAGCTCGAAAATTTAGGGTATTTTCAGGAATTTTTTTCACAATAAAAAAATGAAAAACGATGTTTAAATTTTTTTGGGTTTTTTTAACTTGTTTTATATATAAAAATGAAAACAAAATTTTTTTTTAAAAACTTAAAAATTTTTTTTGTTTTTTTTTTTAATTTTAATAATTTTAAAAATGGCGCTGAAGTCCCGAAAAATTTGACCTGGAGAGATTACCCATTTTGGCTCTTCTATTTATCAGAAACACGACACACAAAAAATTAGACAATCTAAAAATCGGGTTTTTTCTACTTTTTTAATCAAAAAAATACGAAATAATTGAAATAAATTAAAATTAATTTTAGACGATTCGGTTGAACAGTTTGTTTTGTTTTTTTTGACAACACCAGGCCGAAATCAGTAGCTTTGAAATAACTGCGTTTAAGATTTTGAGAGTGGATATTTTCCATTGATGCCGCCGCGTTACGAATCTAACTCTACCTGCTAAGCCGGCTGTACAATCGAAAATACTGGGAATATCTTTACAAAAATTTGACAGTATAGTCTTAAAAGCCTATACTTTCCAAATATAAAAACAAAAACAAAAATAATTTGTTTGAAAATTCTAGACCACTTGGTGTCCGCTTAATTCGGGCACTTAATATCAACTAGCAGATGGCCTGTTGTCTAAAATTAGACTAGAAACGACCAGAATTAGCGGTTGTGAAAGGTGTCGCATGCCATCAAGACAAAGCTAGGGCGCACACATCTTTAAGAGACCTTGGATGAGAGGCTCCAATATATTATATAGCTCGGATTTGAAGCGAAGAGAATACCTC
>JAYXIM010032863.1:0-44092 GCA_037575425.1 Anastrepha fraterculus
TTGAAATTGAAAAATTTAAATTTGAATAGGACGAGTGAAGGAGCACCAAGAGATGTGGTGGCTCCTAAAACACTCAGGCTAAAACGCCCTTTGTATTTAGAGCTCTGGAAAGAGGGTACATAGTCAAGGAGGAAAGGATAAAAGTATCAGAGAAAGAGATAGGAAAGAATAGAGACAGAGACAGAGGTAGTTAGTTAGTCCTGTGAGAGTTTTCTAGACTCTTTGACAAATCTGTAAATATCCTCCAGCTTTTCTCACGACATAGAAACCCAAAACTCGTAGCCGTGCTCTAGCAAAGGCAGGACACTCACAGATAAAGTGCTCAGTGCTATCCGCCTCCTCTAAGCAAGAAAGGCATATTGAGTCCTCAATGATTCGAATGGAGGTCATATACTGACCCCATAGGTTGTGTGCTGTAATAATACCGACCATCAATCGAACGTCTTTCCTTTCAAGCTTTAGTAGAAAACTTGACAGTTTCTGTTCGGACGGAACTTTTTGGTAGTTGATACTTGATTGGGACCTTCTAAATTCAATGGCATGCTCCGTTTTGTCAGATTGGTTCGAGTTTTCAGAATAACTTTATTTGTGAAATTTCCCCTCGTCCACTTTTACATAGTAAGAAGCTTACATCATTCGTTAAAGTGATCTGATCTCGATCATTTTCGGAAAAAATTCAAGTTATATTAGAAAGCAGTCCTGTGTGATTTTAGCGGAATGACTTTTGACGGCATTATTTACAAAGATCCTTGACAAAGATCCTTGTATCGCAGACTAGGTCTTATGATCGTTTTAAAGTTGTACTAGAATTAGAATATCTAATCTTTCTAATCAAATTTTTTCTGGAATTAATCCTAATATACATAAGTTCTTTTAAAAAAAATGAATTTTTAAGTTTCACAGTGAAGTTTTACGTAACTAAAAAAAATATGACATTGGCAGCAACTGAAGAAACTTCCTCTTCTCAACCCTTTACTGCATGAATTGGTAAAGCGTTGAAGAAACAAAAAATGTCTCAAGATGGAAATCGCTTTATTTAATTACCAATAAGAAAAATAATGAAAAAAATTTTATATTCGCGGACAATGACTTTTTTCAGCGCCTCGAGACTGGTGAATCTTTTACTTCGAACCTTGCTCTCCAAAATGGCCTAAAGAGAATAATCCATTGGACACGCGTCTGGTGAATTTGAGAGCCATTGTGTGGACGTTATGAAGTTCGGAACGTTGATTTTTAGCCATTCTTGGTTCACTCGAGCTTTGTGAGACGGTGCCGAGTCCTGTTGAAGCGTCTATGGTCTGCCACCGAAATGTTTGTCTGCCCATGGCTTCAAACCAACCTCCAGAAATTTTCTTGCCAGAAAACACAATGTTGGGAAAGTGACCACTTCCGGCCAAGCGATGCAAATCTCTTCGCTTGCTACTTTGGTGTGAGATCATGCGCCTTTGAGATCGTTTTTCAGTATGCGGCGGATGCTACGGTCAGATATTTTTAGTTCTTCCGCCATTTGATTGGCTCTTTGTGGGGGATTTTGTTCAAGCCGCTTATTCACTTTTTGTATAATTTCACATGACGTTGCAGTCTTTTGATGAGACCACCTCCATGACGTTTCGCGATGCTTCCAGAATCATTGTAACGAGTAATGGGACGATAAACAAAAACTTTATTTACCTTAAGGTCGCTGGTTGTGATTTTCCAGCCAAATATAAAGCAGTCGCACTATTACGTTTGAAATCCTTTACTGATTTTCTTTTGGCGCATTTACTCCCGGCAAAATGCCTCCGCGCGCTTGTAAACAATACTCTGGACTGTCATTTAGCCAACTAAAAGACAGCTGATGCCCGTGAATCAGCTACGCGAGCGGTCTGAAGTTGGTTACATTTCGAATTGCGAACCCTTTAAATTATTATAAATCAAACGCCATATGCCTGTACTCGGAAAATTCACAAATTTTCAGCCGCACAGAATTGTGATGCCATAGGATGGAAAAATGTTCTTGAAATCGCCGTGACTTCGACATTTCAAAAACCGAAAAAACTCAAAAAAATTGTTTTTTATTAATTTTTAAATTAAATAAGCGGAAAATATCTACCTGCTTTAAAAAAATATATGCAGTTAACCAAAAATAACCAAGTGTCCCAGTGTTGTTCCGGCTTCAATCCTCTATAAGTTGAAAACGATCTAACAAATTTTCAAACGGGAAAAGCCAATATAAAGCAATCACTTCAGTGTTTTATTATCAAAAACAAAAACAATGTAATATTAAATTATTTGAAAGTTTTACAGCAAACAAAACAATAACTAAATTTTGCAACTCAAACATAAAGTGGGACTGTGATGAAAATATGGAAATGAAGGAAATAAGGAAAATTGATGAACTAATAATTTGTGCAGTATCCATTTACACTAATTGCTGCTTGTAGACATCGTTGTTCGGAGTCTACTAGAGTTTTGGTGATATCTCTTGGAATATTTGCCCATATCTTTTCAATGGCTGATTTCATGTATATAATTTTTACAACAAATCTGTGAGCCCATAAATTTGCAACGGTGTTGAGATCTGGGCCCTGAAGAAGATGTGACAATACGTTTTTAACATTGTAAAGCAGCTATTCCCTTACAATCGGCGCAGTATGATTCGGGACGTTGTCGTAAATGAAGGTGAACGTTGCTGGTGACCGTCAATTTTCGACAGTTCTGGGACTGAGCTCTTTCAATATTTCTATATAACTAATTTTTGTCATAGTACCCACTTGATTTGCCGTCATTGCTACCCAAATCATAACATGCTCGCCACCATGTTTGCCAGTACCAACCCAATTCGACGGATTGAGCGCTGTTTCCTCCCTTCTCCAGACAAAACTGCTGCCATTTGACCCAAAAGATGTTGGATTTCGACTCATCGGTGAAAATAAAGTTCCTCAAAAATTTATTTGGATTGCTAATGTATTCTTTGGCATAGTTAAACCTTTTACTCACATTAGTCCTTGAAAGCAGGGACCTTCTTCTAGGAGTGTACGCTCTGTATTCTGTTGATCACTGTGCAGAGAATTTTCTTTCTTAGTTTTATTAATAGATAGTCTTGTGCCTGAAAGAAGCTTTTTTTTTCAAAACTAACAATATGGCGGTCTCAGTAAATATTTTTCAGATTTTCGAGAAAAAAACCGACAATTAATTGTTAAAAAAAAATCGAAATTTTTGAAAAACAAATCCTTCGATTAGGCACGAGTTTTTCATGTTTTTTCAAAAGCAGTATACTTTTTATTGAAATCTACTTAGCGGTTTTTAAGCTACAGGGATCACCAGTTCAAAAAATATAGTTTTGAGAAAAACGCATTTGAAGTTTTGCGAACACTCCGGGGCGCCCTAGCGCCATTTTGTTAATTGTTGAATAACTCGAAAAGTATTTTTCGGATTCGCTCCAAATTTCTACACAATATTTTGAAGATATTATACTCTAAGAAAATGCAAAAAATCCAATTTTTTGAAAATTTTGACTACCCTTAACCCTTTAATTTGGGAAAATCGTCCATTACCACTTTTCCTAAGAAAATGGTTTTCATTATATTTTTTCAATATATTAAATGCTGTCGACTGGGGCTTTCACAATTCCGATTCCGATTGACGCACAATTTTCCTTCCGGGATGGTATGTCAACATCACTTCTTTTTAATCACTCGATGTTTGCTTATTCATCTTCACTCTTAAAAACTTGCAACGCCAATAGCAAAATGTGAGAAATAAAACTAACTTTCGCAGTTCAGTTATGAAAAAATAGAGGAATGTACATAGTGTGCTAAAAAATTAGGGTGCCTCACTTTTTGTTTAACCTTTAAAAATTATGTTGTTGCGGTTCTTACTTAAATGAACGGAGTTACCGTTAATATTAAAACAACAATTATGCATATTGAATAGTTAAAAATTAAATATAAACGCAAATAATTTCTTTAAAATCTGTAAATAGTTTCTATATTTATTGGTGTCTCAGTTTCCTTTTGGTTCACTTTATAAAGTGGGCATTTTAATTAAAAATGTAAGAGAAAATAGTTCAAAATGATGTCCTAAAATAGCAAGTACTATAAGTCTTGGCGGCCGCCGTAGCCGAATGGGTTGGTGCGGGACTACCATTCGGAATTCAGAAATTCAAAATTAAGAAAAACATTTTTCTAATAGCGGTCGCCCCTCAGCAGGCAATGACAAACCTCCGAGCGTATTTCTGCCATGAAAAAGCTCCTCTTAAAAACCCATTTGCCGTTCGGAGTCGGTTTGAAACTGTAAGTCCCTCCATTTGTGAAACAACGTTAAGAAGCGCGCGCTACAAATAGGAAAAGAAGGTCGGTCAAACACGTAACAGAAGTGTACGCGCCAATTATTTATTTATGTCTTCATAAGTCTCAATAATTCACACAAAATATCCTTCTAAAATTATTTTAATGCAATTTACCAAATGTCAGCCTTTACAAATTTAAAAATTTTTTCAACAAAATAATTTAGAAGTAATTTTTTCACTACTTCACTTTTGCTTCACTGTACTCAGTGCAAATTCTAAACGGTTCTCAAACAGCCAGTTATGAATATTTAATTCGTTGAACGACTCTGCACTGGCGATGATGATGATGATGGTGATTGCTACAACAAATACACATCCCCACATACTCGTATGTACACTCATATAAGTGTATATGACTTTTCACTACTTAACGATTAGTTACGCCTCCCAGAGAGCGAACTACACTAACAACGACTATCGCCACCCCACCCCCATCGCAGAAATAAAATTATTCAGTAGCGTCTTGGCAGCGAAGCAGCAGATCCTGTTACGTTAGAATTCACGCACCCACCCCATACTCGTATATTGTGTGTGAGAGGGAGAGTGAGCAAAAAAAAAAAACTACCAACACCACCAACATGACTTTGACTGCGTGACAGACGGCGGCATGATTTCGAATAGAAATGGCATACAATAGCGAATTCGTTCTCTACTTTTTTACGCTCACTCGATGAGGCGGCATTGCAAATGTCAAAATGTCAGTTAAATATGAAAAGTCCACTCGGCCGTGTGTCCTTCGCTGCTCGACTGAGTTTCAGCGTAGATTCAATTGTTGAAGAGTTGAAAGTTTTGATTGACGCCTAACATTGTGTCTTGAATGCTTTTATGCAAATGCGCAATCATAATTGTTTGCGGAACTGAAAATCTAATGGAAATGTATATTTTCATATTAATTAGCCATAACCATTTCTAGTCAAGCTGTTCTTGGCTTAAATGCAAATGAGCTTAGTGCCATGAAATATTATAAATATGTACACACATACATACCTATGTGCATATGTAAGAAGTGTGCAACAAATCGTTCTGAAATGGTGCTTGAAAAGCTAATTGAGTTGAAAGCCGGAACTCGTTTAGAAGTAGAATTTCTAAAGGCAAGTGGCAGCCGTAAAAGAGTTGCGCAATCGCAAAGAAAACGATTGGAAAATCAGTTGTAGGAAATCACTTGGATTTCTATAAAAGAAAAATGAAATAATAAAGTGAGGGTTGCAATAATAATATTTTTTCACAAAATTAAATGAATTTTGTTTTTATAAAAATATAGTTAATCCTATAATAACTACCGCATTAATCTAATGCTGGTATTAAGGCAAATCTATCAAAGGTTGTGTTGGTAAATCAGCTGATTTGTGTTATTTTTTCTTTCGCTGTGTCTATGGGGCTGTCAGCACAGAATAAAACAAAGCGAATTAATTTCTTGTTTTCTACTTTTCCAATATTTTACCGTGACAATCAAACGTACAAAACATTGTTGTTGGTCTAGTGCCACCGCCTTTAATAAATGCGCCTTGGCTGGTAATCAGTACTTTTTATCATTCATTTTTATTTTTCTACCTTGCGACGATTCGGGTATTCAACAACTGCAGCCAGAAGAAGTTCACCAAATTTTGTGGCCCCAGTGATGAGACCCATTTTTGGCTTAAGGACTGCGTCGATAAGCAAAATTGGCATTTTTGGACTGAAGAAGAACTCGAAGCCATTCAAGAACAGCCATTACCTCCATTAAAAGCAACCGTTTGGTGTGGCCCTATGGGCTGGAGGAGTCATGGGCCCCTCTTTCTTCAAAGACGAGGCTGGCGCGAATGTAACAGTAAATGGCAAAATCTATCGCACCATGATAAACGACTTTTTGATACCGGAAATTGAGATCCGTGATCTCCAAAACATTTGGCTCCAACAAACGGCGCTATTTCCCATACAACCCATGAAACAATGGTTTTACTGCGTCGTCGTTTCGGTGAGCAAATTATCTCTCTTCTCCAATGGGTGGATTTACCACCAAAATCGTGTGATATCACACCTTTGGACACTATTTGTGGGGATATGTAAAGTCTAAATGCTTTGTGCATAAACCAGTTTCGATTGAGCATTGGAAGCCAAAATGACTAAATTTATTCACGAGATACCGACCGACCGACCGAAGTGCTCCAGCGAGTCATTCAAAATTGGTGTTTACGGCACAGTTGCGGACAATATTTGAAAGAGATTATCTTTAAAAAATAAATGTCACGAATGGTGCTACACAAAAATAATAAAGATTGCCCAATCAATTTGAATTTACTTTGTTTTATTTCAATTTAAAATGGATCACCCTTTATATATATAAAATAATTTTGAGTGATGGAAATCTTTATTTTAATCTTTACGAATGCAAATATTAGATTTCGCCATCCCAGACCCGTGACGTCGGCACAGAAAATAATCAAACGAAAAGAGGAGGAAGCATAAGCAAAAGCAGTTGAAAGCCAAAAATGACTGAATACTTTGTGATGGGAAACAAAGAAAAAAACCGCATTTGCAAGCTTTATTGTCATTCGTGCTTTCACAATTCAACACGCTGTACTTCATTTTTATTTCTATTATTTTGTTTAATTTAAAAATCCCAATATTCACTGATTAGTTCACAAACAAGTAAATTTGCACACAAAGATTTGTTTACTTCGGGCGCTGACGTCACTCGAATGTCAAATTCGCTAAGAACAAAGTGTAACGGTTTACGGATGGCGCCACCTTCCATGTGAGTAACGCCAGTACTACTCGTTTTTAGGTATCTTAACGTTTGCGCGAAATATTCATTGCAAAATTGTGCGGATGGCTAGCAAAGCAAGCCTCGTTCCCACGACAGTCGGTCTATGTAACCGGAACGGCCCGGATTTATATCCGGCCAATGACTGTCTCTTCAGCAGCACTCCCCGTATATGGATGGTGGGGAATGCTTATGCTGCTACAACAACAACTGTATATAAGTACATTAAATACTCAGTTAACCCTTTACCGCATATGAGCCCATTTATGGTACTGCCGTTTTTATTCACTTTTATATCCTAATAAAGTATAATAAAATAACTCAAATTATTTAAATTGATCAAATATAGATTTAAAGGGTTTTCCAATAACAGGAGTTATTTTGAACAGCCCGCTATTTCGGTAGATTTAAATTTTGAAGCTGTCATGTTTTGAAATCTGACAAGTAGAAACTACGCCATTAATAAAAATGGAACGATACACGCTTAAATAACTCATTGGAATTTTAAAAATTCACTATAACAATTGTGAAAAATTGGCAGAGACGGTTCGTAAAACTCAAACATTTTTGGGTCATCGTGAAGCACCTTGTCGGACCGCAATACAGAAATTGGTGAAAAACTTCGAGCTGTTGGGACAAGTTAGTGATGTGAAGAATAGAACCCGTGCACGTCGCTCAAGAACAGCGGAAGTGTTGAAGAAAACCCTATTTTCTGTTGTAGCCGAAAGTGTTGAAGAAAACCCAGGTTTGCCCATTCCTCGTCGTTTTGTGGAATTAGGCATTTCACAAACATCATTACACTGTATTTTGCATAAAGATCTGGGTCTTAAGGCTTATAAAGTCCAGTTAGCACAAGAACTCAAGCCGGCCGATCATCAACAATGTCGTGTCTTTGCTGATTGGGTCGTTGAAATGCATGAAAGTCATCCGGAATTCTATCGAAAAAACAATCTTGAGTAATGAGGCCAATTTCCACCTCGGTGGCTTCGTCAACAAGCAAAATTGTCGGATCTGGGGCTCAGAAAATCCAAGAGTTAATGTTAAAAAGCCCCTTTATCCTCAACGTGTGACTGTTTGGTGCGGTTTATGGTCCGGCGGAGTCATTGGACCTTACTTTTTGAAAATGTAGCTAGAACAATAATTACGGTGAATGAATTGCGCTATCGAGAGATGATTAACGATTTTTGATGGCCGGAATTGGATGGTATTGATCTGGACAACATTTATTTTCAACAAGATGACGCTATGCCGCACAAGCAACGAAACCATTGATCTTTTACGGGAATAACACCCTTTATTGGAAAACTGTTTATAATAGAGAAATAATTTCCATTATTTAGCATTTAATTTTTTTTGTGATTTTCGAAGCATAAATAACACGGTGCAACACTGAAAATACACCTGACAAATTACACACTGTAGGTTGTTTATATGGTCGAATAATGCATAAAAATATTTTTGTTATTTTTGTTGTACCCTCCATTTTTTTTTATTTATAAAAAACCGTTTTTTTAGACTTTGCGCGGTAATCTACGGATATCTCAGTCATTTTTTCACCGATTTTCAATATTTTATATGTTTTGAAAAGGATATTGTCAGACCTTTCAAATGATGTACAACAAGTAATTATTCAAACTAGTTTGTTCCGATTTTTATTTGATTAAACCTGGAGAAAGTTTTTTTTTTATCATTTTTTTAACTTTAACAATTTTTTATTGCACAATTTTACTACAAAATTAAAGATGCTTGTTAATATTCTTTGAGTGCATTTATTAACGAAGAAATTAATGTATTACTTTCAATAATCGGACAAAAATTGCGTAAACTACGCTAGTTTTCCGTAAATAGAAAAAAATGCCTTGAATATCTATCCGTTTGTGGAACCATAGTTTTTGTCTTTAATGATTATTTACTTGGAAAAATCACTGCATTCTTTATGCATTGACAATAAATGTTTGACAATGACAATTTATCATAAATTACAAATGAAAGGTTTACGTGTTTCTATATAATTTTGCGACATCATTTTCGCGCGATTTCTGAGACGCAGAGGCCCTCCTCCTCCCACGCAGTAATTTTACCTCTCTCTAATTCGGTAAGTTTTGAACCGCGTGGCATATTGATATTTATTTACTTAAAAAACGATTTAAATTAATTATTGTTTATTGATACTATGAAGAATAACGGTATTATTCCATATATTCATTTATTTTTACAGAGTACCTACATATTTTTGGAGTAAAGATTAAATATTCATGTTATGTGTCCTATAGTTATGAAACGCACCATAGTCTGAAACAGCTATTAGACCAGTCTTTGGTTGGCAGTGCCTTTTTATCTCCTTCTTCCAAAATCGCGTTTTTCTCAAGTGTTTTTTTTTGTTAAAATTGTTTATAAGTTAGTTAAAGATGTGTGACAAACGCAATAATTTCTGCTACGTTTGCGGTTTATTTGTTGATAAACAACATCGCCGTGAATTAAAAACAAATACTATCGTGGTTGAAGCATACAATCTTCACTTTGAGCGCAATTATAGTGAAAGTCGCTGGTATGAACCAGAATATATATGTTCCACGTGCTCCATATCACTAAAAAAGTGGAAATCTAGTCAGTGTTTTCAAGATCGTTTGCCATTTTCGAGCCCAATGGTTTGGCATCATCAAGTCATTCACAGACTGTTGGTCGCTCAAACGCGAGACGAGCGATTCTTCTTTAAAACGACGAAGGTCGGGTAAACATTTTTAGAAAAAGTTATGTATGTAAAATCAACAAAAAAATTTATATAAAAAACAGTATGATTGTTCTTTTTACTCCAATACATTGGATAGATATTCAAGGCATTTTTTTCTATTTACTGAAAACTAGCGTAGTTTACGCAATTTTTGTCCGATTATTGAAAGTAATACATTAATTTCTTCGTTAATAAATGCACTCAAAGAATACTAACCAACATCTTTAATTTTGTAGTAAAATTATGCAATAAAAAATTGTTAAAGTTAAAAAAATGTTAAAAAAAAAACTTTCTCCAGGTTTAATCAAATAAAAATCACAACTAACTAGTTTGAATAATTACTTGTTGTACATCATTTGAAAGGTCTGACAATATCCTTTTCAAAACATATAAAATATTGAAAATCGGTGAAAAAATGACTGAGATATCCGTAGATTACCGCGCAAAGTCTAAAAAAACGGTTTTTTATAAATAAAAAAAAATGGAGGGTACAACAAAAATAACAAAAATATTTGTATGCATTATTCGACCATATAAACAACCTACAGTGTGTAATTTGTCAGGTGTATTTCGTTTTTTTTTTTTTGTGGCACAGTGTAATTTTTAAAAATTAAATTTTCATAAAAGGTGGTTAAGTTTCAAGGGCCGGTGTTGATTTTGAATAAAATAGAATTTTTTTAGGAAATTATTGTCATTTCTCTTTATTATGATAATATTGGTATGGCTCAATTACGTGTAGAATAAAATATCGAGTTTTCGATGACGCTTAAGCATAATTGAGGTTCTACGCCGTGCCGAATTATCTCAACCTTTAGCTCTTGAATTGTTGCTGGCTTATCGACGTACACCTTTTCTTTCAAATAACCCCAAAGAAAGAAGTCCAACGGTGTCGTTGACGCTTAGGTGTGGTTCACATTCAACATCGGCCCTTGAAATTTAACCACCATTTACTTAAAAATAATATAATATTTTTTTAATCTTTTTTAAATTAATTTACTAATTTTTTATAATCTAATATTTTTAATTTAATTTGTGTTTATGCTTAAGTTCCATCATTGCCATTGCTATACTCCTACTTATAAACATTCTTACATTGACTTTTATGCCTCTGTAGCTCACTTTGGTGCTTTTGAGTTTGTGGTCTTAACTGTTCCTGCTCCATAAATCAATGGGGTGCACAGTTGTTTGCAGATATGTGAATTCCGCTCAAGCGTGCAAGTGTTAAGGCATATTATAATCTCATGCATGGATCGTTTCACTGGCTCAACCCTGGATCGCTGCAAACAAGCCATTCCAACTGAACTTCTTGCGTTTATGACTTCATTTGCGGAGACTTTTAACATTCAATTTGCCTAACAAATGCGCGAACAGAATTTGAAACAAGAATTTGTTGATAATTTCGAAGAATACAATTTTTCGCACTTTGTTTGCTTGAATTTCACGCTTAAGTGAGATTGATTTTCGTCCAGCTTGTTGATGAATGCGAAGGCAGAGGTTGGTGGTGGTGGTGGTGCTAAGTTAGTCGGCAAGTGGGTGTCATATTTCAAACAACCGCAACGAATTCAACCGAAATTCATGCGGCGACCGCCACTAATGCCAAAGCTACTGTCATCTAGCGTTGCCGTTGTCGTTGGCGTCGGCCTCGGCGTTGGCGTTGGCGTTGATGTTGATGTTGTCTTTATTGCTGTCATAACGTTTGCCACAAGCTTTGACACACCCCATTAACCTCTTGCATTCAAGATGTTGCTTTTGTCGCTATCTCCACCGTAGCTTATTTGTTGTTGCTGTTGTCCATAATTTTATTTGACAGGATATTATGGGCGGTGCAATCGTCCGGTTGTTGTTTGCGTTCTCGCCAAGCTTCAATTGCATTTCTGTGTAGTAACAGTAATTCATTTTTTATGACAGCACAGATTACTTAACTGCGCTTAATTTAATTCGAATAAATATTTCGATATGTTTTGAGCTGGGGAAATGCGTGCGCAAAGGACAAAATAAGACGAGAGTCGTGGGGGACACAGATTTTATTTCCGCTCTGAAAATTTGAATATTTGCTAAGGCGTTGAATCTGCATTAAAAACATACACACGCACAAATGTGTGGCTCTAAATAATTTTGAATAACTTAAAAATAAAAAAAGGTATGCACGTATAATTGACGAGGGGAGGATATGAGCTCTTGATTGTGGGAGTAGTGACGTAGTTTTTATTTTCAGCTCATTTTCTGAAGAGAAATAGTAATTTTTTACATTCAGCTAATGAGCTGCTATTGAAAAAATCTCCTGAAGGGCTCAAGAGTTTATTATTATATCTATTAAAGAAGTTTTTTTTTCGGTTCTATCCTTCGTATATTGAAAAATCTGTGCGTCTCCCCAATGCCTGCAGTGTCTTCCAGGCGGAAGTACTGGCAATTGGGAAAGCTTGCAGACTACTTATCGCACATTTCTCTTTTAAGGGCAATATCGCTATTATTTCGGATAGCCAAGCTGCAATCCAGGCACTGAATTCAGCAACAACAACCTCTATGGTGGTGGAACAAAGTAGGAATAGCCTTTCCACCTTGAGCGAAAACCATAATGTTACCTTAATCTGGGACCGGCGACATCGGAATATTGAAGGTAACGAAAAAGCAGATGAACTGCCAAGAGGGGGATCTGCCATGAATAACGCTCTTGCAGAATCCGTATTACATCATTAGGTGCAGTCAAGAGTACAATTTCCCTAAACTACCTTCGAATCACGAATAGTAGATGGAGAGATCAGACGAAATGCAAAATCAGTAGAACGTTATGGCCCACCTACAACCTCATACAATCGTCAATATTGTTAAAAATGAAACGACGGGACGCCTGGAGACTAACGGCAGTCATAACTGGCTTTTGGTCACTCGGAGAACAAGCAGCCAAAATGGGCATCCCTGACAACACATACTGTCACAGTTGTAAACAACCGGAGAAAAAGGCAACAATCTTCCATTTCCTCTGTGAATGCCCTGCCCTATGGAGGGATAGAATGTTAACCCTGGGCAGGCCGCTGTTCGAGAGTCTCGATGGCTTAGATGTCAACAACCGAATAAGGTTGTTAAACCGCACAGACTGGATATAGTCTTGCTGTAAATAACTGTTAAACAAGTTGGTAACGAGGATGTGGCAACAAAATAGTGCGGAAGCGCTAGTTGGATTCTGGAAGAATCACTACTCAAACCAACCAACCAACCAAATCTTCGTATCGCTCTGGAAAAGCTAATTTACATTCTGTCAAAAAAATATCGGGAATTGTTCATTTAAAAAGCGCGCGTTACATATAGGTTTAATTTTTTTTGTTGTATTGTTGGTACAACTGTCCTCTATAGTGTCGCAGAGTTTGAGCGTAATCTGTCAATTAGTTTGTTTTTGGCATTTAATCATATCAGTCAACCGCAGGTGTGCTCTGCGATTTTCATTATGGATACAAATAGATACGACTCGTTCCAAGAGAGTTGAATTTCTTTCAAAAAATTCATCGGAAGCAGGCGGCTGAAGACATAACATATGATGAGATGTGGATGTATGAGTTTGACATGCAAACCAGTCAACAGGCGCTATCCACATGAGCCGAAACCCAAAAAACCATGTCAAAGTGGGTCAAAAGTGAAAGTCATGCCACTCGTTTGAATTCGTTCCAAATGGTTTTACGGTAAATAAAGAATATTATTTGGAAGTTATGCGACGTTTGGGAGGTTCATATTGTGAACACTTTTTTGAGCAAAAACTCGACAAATATCATCGAACAACATCCTAATTCACCGGATTTAGCCCCCTGTGACTTTTTCCTTTTCCCAAAACTTAAATTTGGCACTTGACTCGAAACCACAAGGGAGCAGAGGGCGCGGTCGGCCAAAGAATACTTGGAGAAGGTCGATGTTGAACGAGCTAGTAGATGCTGACATCACATGGGGTGGCGCAAAAACAATAGCCCAGAATCTTGTACGATGAAAGAATCTTGTCGAGACCCTACGCTCCCGAGTGGAGGGAACGAGAAAAGAAAATGTATGTATTAGAAAAGCAGTTACGTCGAGTTACCAGTAGGGAATATGATAACTTTGCAGGTGCTTCTCATGTTAAGTAGAACGAAATTGCTCCCAACTACACCTAACTATAGGTACCAGGTTATGCCGGATAGCTCAAGATTTTAGCCCATGATATTTGAGCAAGTACTCGAACTGGTTGCATAAAATTGGAAGTTAAATCTGTCTGGTACCGCAAAGGATCAGTCTGCAAATGCAAACAGTCACCAATAAAAAAACGGGATTATCCCATAAATAGATATGGACTAGAAAGAAAAACTTTCCATTTTACTTATGAAAGTTATTGCTTGAACGTAGGCATTTTATTGCTGATAATGCATTGCATTCTTCGTTAGGTACCTTGACAGAGCGTTTCCTTCAATTTGTGGTGTTTGTCTTGATTTGGTCTTACAAATGAAGGGACGCATGGTTTCATATAGTCTTCGAGCAGTAGAGAGATCGTGAGTCCATCCAGGACGTAGCGGCAGGACGTTGACATCGAAAACGAATGAAAACAGCAATAGTGTGAAAGCAAAATGGATGAATAACAAAGTAATCATCAGAGAGCTGACGGAGGACTTGAACATTGGTTATGTGCCCGTTTAGGACATTGTAGTTAATGATTTGGATTTAAGTTGCTGGCCCTAAATTTTGTCCAGAAGGTCAAACTGTTAAAAAGGACTATTATTTTTGGGAGAGACGTTTATGTTATTGGTTATGAAACGTTTACGTGAAATAATTCGCCAAAAAAGGAAATGTTTGTGGAAAAGCAACTGGGAGATTTTGCACTATGATAACGCAATAGTGCTTTCATTACCCGTGAATATTTGACCAAGAATGAAACGAATACCATCTAACAGCCATCGTCGAATTCTCCAGATATGTTTTTTCCTTGTTCCATCCACTCGGGCCTCGACAAGACCCAGTTGTGCGTTAATCTATTCTGAGTTCTGACAGGGTAGGCGATTAGCCTGCCTGATATGGCTCCCTGCACTTTCTTCTGTTTGATAGAGTCAGAAAACTACTACGTGGAACGCGTTTTAACAGCCGAATGGGAATAATGGAAGAATCGAAGACGGCTCTGATGACTGTACCGAAAATAGAGTTCCAGAAATGTTTCGAGTGCTGGATCAAACACTGGCATAAGTGCGTTGCAGTTGATGGGGAGTCCTTTGAAGGCGATAATATCACTTTGAGGAACAAACTTGAGTTTAAAATTTTCGAAATATAATCCGTGAACTTTTTGATCAAGATAAACCTTGTTTTTGTCACAGATCTATAACAAAAAATTATGTTGGTACAAAAATGGTATTCCTTATTAAACTTTTACACTATTTAATTGTATGTAAATACTCGTATATGTTTTTTTCTATGTGATTCCAAAATGTCGATCATTCTCCTTTCTGAAAACGGAACTAAATGAGGAAGTAGCTCTGGAAACGCAGTCGATATGGGAGCACTGACCTTCGTGCAAAACTGCCAAAATTATGCTAAGAACTTGAAATACGAAAATCTCAAACTTTATTTTATCATTCTCCAGAAAAAACGGCAAAATATTAGTTGAAGTACTGACGGGACATTGTCTCGCCCCACCTCACCCAGCCAAAATGGGATCAGTCTAGAAGTCTAAGTGAAACCTTTTTACAGATCAGCCAGTACTACATATCCTTCAAACTATCTAAGACGTTTTTCACGAACGCACCGCTATACTTATTTACTTTATTGACCATTTTTTATGATTATGATATACGAGGTGTGTTCAAAAAGTATCGCGAATTTCGTGTTTTTTTCAAAAAATATTTACTTATTCATTAATATCTATTTTGTCCCCTTCAAAGTAATCCCCATGAGATATTATGCACTTGTGCCAACGTGTTTTCCAATCTTCGAAGCACTTCAAAAACTCATTTTTTTATCTTGTTCAGCTCCTCTTTCGATGCCGCCTTTGTCTCGTCAATCGTAGCGTAGCGTCGTCCTTTCAAGAGCCTCTTCAGTTTCGGGAACAAGAAAAAGTCACAGGGTGCCAGATCTGGGGAATATGGGGGCTGTGGCATCATTAGTGTGTTGTTTTTGGTCAAAATGTCGCGCACAAGCAACGATGTGTGAGCAGAGGCGTTATCGTGATGCAACAGCAAATTTTTGTTCTTCCACAAATCCGGGCGGCGTTTCTGGCGGATTGCTTCGCGCAAATTGCGCATAACTTGCAGGCAATATTCCTTATTGATCGTTTTATCCTGCGGCAAGAACTCATTATGCACAACGCCCCTGCAATCGAAGAAAACGGTAAGCAAAACTTTTACATTCGACCGAACTTGGCGCGCTTTTTTCGGTCTAGGTTCGTGCGGCAGCTTCCATTGAGATGATTGAGCTTTGTTTTCCACGTCTAACCATAAACCCACGATTCGTCACCAGTTATGACCCTCTGGAGCAAATTGGGGTCGTTGCAGACGGAATCCAACTTCTCATTAGCAATGTTCATGCGATGCTGCTTTTAGTTGAAATTGAGCAGTTTTCGTATCAATTTTGCGACGACCCGACTCATGCCCAAATCATTGAAAAAAATCGAATAGCACGAGCCAATCGATATGTCTCGGTCCTCAGCAACTTCTCTAACGGTGATTCGACGATTGGCCAATACCATTTTCGGCACTTCTGAAGTGCTCGAGCTTCCGTTACGTTTTTCTAGGGTGAACGATATGAAGTGTCTATTCAAAACACCATAACTTTTTTGTGTGAAAATAGTTTTTATTGATTTCAAAGAAAAAATTTTTCAAAAAGGATTAGAATTTTTAAATATATTCACTTTAGCTCGATATGACCACCTTTTGCCTTGACTATAGCCTTCAAACGGTCAAAAAATGAGTTCCATGCTGCACGACTGTGATCTTGAGGTATTTTGTCCCATTCTCGAATAATCGCTTTTTTCAGCGCATCCATACTGGCATATTTTTTTAGTCCTCACCTTGCTCTCCAAAATGGACCAGATGGAATAGTCCATCGGATTTGCGTCTGGCGAATTCGAAAGCCATTGTGTGGACGAAATGAAGTGTGGAACATGATTTTTTAACCATTCTTGGTTCACACGAGCTTTATGAGACGGTGCCGAGTCCTGTTGGAACGTCCATGGTCTACGTCCGAAATGTTTACGTGTCCACGGCTCTAAAGCAGCTTCTAAAACATTTTCCCGATAATAAGTCGCATTCAATTTGACACCAGGCTCGATAAAAACGATTGGAGAGCATCCATTAGCGGTCACTGCGGCCCAAATCATTACTTGCGATGAGAAATTGCTTCGAGTGGCCATATGAAGGCTCAAATTCTCGTATGAGCGTTTGGTCAAGTAAACACGGTCGTTTTGACTGTTTATGAACTGCTCAATTGGGACATTTTTTTCATCAGAAAGCACAATGTTAGGATATTCGCCACGTCCGTGCAAGCGCAACAACTCATTTGCTCTTTCGCACCGAATTTTTTTTTGCTGGAGTGAAAGATCGTGTGCTTTTTTGGACTTGTAAGCCTTGACCTTGAGCTCATTTTTCAATATGCGTCGAATGCTGTCTTGCGATATTTCCAGTTCTGGCCATTTTTCTTCCACTTCGACGTGGATCTCGTTCAAGTCGAGCCTTCCCTTCCCGAACCATTTCTGGCGTTGTTGCGGTTTTTTTGGGTCCACCTCCATAGCGTTTTGCAATGCTACCAGTATCACTTTGAGGTGACTGAGCTCACGAACAATTGCTGGTTGTGATTTTTCAGCCAAATATAACGCAATTACACTATTACGTTTTAATTCCATCACAGAAAAAAAAAATCAACAAAACTGAGACGCAAATGCTTTTGATGGCTTATAAACAATATATTGAACTGTCATTACAACAGTTGACGTTGATATCATGAGCTGTTTTACAGATACAAGCAGTGTGAAGTTGGTAACACTTCATATCGTTCACCCGTACTTATGGTATAATCACCATTGCGACCATTGATTCTTTATATTTCCATGTTTGTCATAAAACTCGTTATAAAATTTTGCCTTCAATTAATTTGAATTTAGCTAAACTGTATTTGGTGTAACTAATAAAATATAAATTAATAAAATATTTATCCTTATTTCACTCCACAACACTTACATTCAATCAGAGATTTTTCTTAATTTCATAAAATCTATAATTCTAGGCTACACACACTCTGATAGTGAAGACTGTTCTGATGACGAAGCGACGGGTGGCCATAGCGATTTGAATAAGGACTCCGGTAGCACTTGTGGTGGTGGAAATTCCAAATCGCGTCGAAGGCGCACCGCTTTCACCTCCGAGCAACTGCTGGAACTGGAAAGAGAATTCCATGCGAAGAAATATTTAAGCCTGACCGAGAGAAGTCAAATAGCGACAAGCCTTAAACTCAGTGAAGTACAGGTGAGCATTTCTTAATAAAATATTATAATAAAATTTTCAGAAATTATTTTAAGGTTTAAATTTCACAAGAAGTTGAAAGAAAAAAAATGAAAAATAAAATAAAATTAAAAAATATATAAAATTAAAAAAAAAAACAAATAACATGAATTTAAAGGCACTATAATTCGAATTTCGAGGATGGTTCCATGTGTAGAAGTCCACGCAAGTGGGGAAAGTTACTGATCGCCATTCACTTGGGAGTGGCCAGGACAATTCTTCTACATATGGTTCAAGCAGCTCACAACGGCCGGGATTAGCCCACGTATCCTCTGGGTAGCTTCCGAAGGCGAAGCATTCCAGGATAGCTGGTTGTGCGCTGGGTTTGGGACCCGCCGCTTAAAAATCTCCCCCAATGAAAAGTATAAAAAAGCCTCGGATGAGAACTTCCAACACTGATGACGACCCCTGCAAACGAAATAAGGAATATGATTTGAGCGCATGCACCTGGAATGTCCGGTCCCTTAATGGGGAAGGTGCCTCTGCCCGGCTGGTTGATGTCCTCGTGAGAGTAAAGGCTGACATCACTGCCATCCAAGAGATGCGATGGACGGGGCAAGGTAAGAAAACCATAGGACCTTGTGACGTCTACCACAGCTGCCATGTAAAGGAGCGCAAATTCGGTGTCGGATTTGTTGTGGGAGAGAGACTTCGTCGCCAAGTACTGTCGTTCACTCCGGTGGACGAGCGTCTCGCAATAATCCGCATCAAAGCCCGTTTTTTTAACATCTCGCTAATTTGCGCCCACGCCCCGACGGAAGAGAAGGACGATGCGACCAAAGATTCTTTCTATGCGCGCTTGGAACGTTCCTATGAGCGCTGCCCCCGCCACGACATAAAAATCGTTCTTGGCGACTTCAACGCCAGGGTGGGCAAGGAGGGAATTTTCAGTCTTAGCCTGGTAGTTGGAAGGCAGTCATTTGCCCTTACTAAATAAAAAGAAATCTTTTATTTAAAAGGAACCTTTAGTCGGCAGGTTTGCTCTAAAGCTCTTCCCGGACAGTAAAGACTTCTCGTGGTGAACCTTTAGTCGGCAGGTTTGCTCTAAAGCTCTTCCCTGAAGAAAAGTACTTTTCACCACAGTCGGAAAATTCAGCCTGCACAACGAAACATCCGGTAACGGACAGAGGCTGATCGACTTCGTCGGGGCCCGAAACATGGTAGTCTGCAGCACCAGATTCCAGCATAAAAAGATACACCAAGCTACCTGGCTGTCTCCTGACCGAAAAACGCGAAACCAAATCGATCATGTTGTGATAGATGGAAGACACGCTTCTAGTGTATTAGATGTACGTACGATCCGAGGACCCTACATCGACTCGGATCATTACCTTGTTGCAGCCAAACTGCGCACCCGCCTCTGTGCAGCAAAAAACGTACATCTACCTACGCAAAGAATGTTCGACATCGAAAAGCTGCATTCACAACAGACAGCCAGAAGATTCGCCACTCGACTCTCACTCCTGCTCTCGGAGAGCACTGCCCAACAAACCGGCATGCGCGAGCAATGGAGCAACATTTCTCGTTCCCTAGGTACAGCCGCCGAAGAAGAAATCGGATTCCGGCGAGCCCGAAAAAACAATTGGTACGACGAGGAATGTCATGCTGCCGCAGAAAGAAAGGATGCCGCCTATAGAGCCACGCTGCGATCGGGCGCAACGCAAGCCATGTGGGATCGCTACAGAGAACTGAAAAAGGAAGAGAGACGTATTATCCGACAGAAGAAACGAGAGGCCGAAATACGTGAGTGCGAGGAGCTTGAGATGCTGGCCAATAGGAACAACGCCCGAAAATTCTACCAGAAAGTTCGGCGGCTTACAGAAGGTTTTAAGACCGGGGCGTTTTCCTGTAAGAACAAAAACGGCGATCAGGTGACTGACGTACAGAGCAATCTTAAATTATGGAGGGAACACTTCTCGAGCCTGTTAAACGGTGACAGCTGCGCATGTCATAGAGAATGTGAAGATCCCGATACCCCAATCGTTGACGACGGAATTGTCGTTCCGTTACCCGACCATGACGAGGTGAGAATAGCAATATCACGGCTAAAGAACAACAAAGCCGCGGACGCCGACGGACTGCCGGCTGAGCTATTCAAACATGGCGGCGAGGAGCTGGTAAGGTGCATGCATCAGCTCCTATGCAAAATATGGTCGAATGAAAGCATACCTGCCGATTGGAATTTAAGTGTGCTCTACCCAATCCATAAGAAGCGCGATCCTGCAATTTGTGCCAATTACCGCGGGATTAGTCTTCTAAATATCGCCTATAAGGTTCTAGCGAGCGTATTGTGTGAAAGGCTGAAGCCTACCGTCAACCAACTGATTGGACCTTATCAGTGTGGCTTCAGACCTGGAAAGTCTACCATCGACCAAATATGACAATGTCAGCCTTGAAATCCAACGTAGAATCTCTCTTGCCAACAAGTGCTACTTTGGACTAAGTAGGCAACTGAGCAGTAAAGTCCTCTCTCGACGAACAAAACTAATACTCTACAAGACTCTCATCATGCCCGTCCTAACGTATGGCGCAGGAGCTTGGACGATGACAATATCCGATGAAGCGACGCTTGGAGTGTTCGAGAGAAAGATTCTGCGTAAGATTTTTGGACCTTTGCACGTTGGCAACGGCGAATATCGCAGACGATGGAACGATGAGCTGTATGAGCTTTACGACGACATAGACATAGCGCAGCGAATAAAGATCCAGCGGCTTCGTTGGCTGGGTCATGTCTTCCGAATGGATACAAACGCTCCGGCTTTGAAAGTATTCGATGCGGTACCAGCTGGTGGTAGCAGAGGAAGAGGAAGGCCTCCTCTGCGTTGGAAAGATCAGGTGGAGAAGGACTTGGCTTCACTTGGTGTGTCCAATTGGCGCCGGTTAGCACGAGAAAGAAACGACTGTCGCGCTTTGTTAATCTCGGCCAAAATCGCGTAAGCGGTTATCGCGCCAATTAAGAAGAAGAATTCGAATTTAGTTTCTGTCAAAAAAAAAAAAATATATATATATATATGTGTACATAGTATTTATAAAGCAAAACATCAATTTAATTTCAATTTAAAAAAATTAATACATATGCCTATTTAGTGTTTCTAGTAAAATATGAGTAGCGTAAAATTATATTTTTAACTGCATATACAGTCCGTTCATTCGATTTGAGCCAATAATATTTATTTAAAAAAAATGTCAGGTATACAGTTTTACAACCCATTGAATTTTAGTATTTATAATAAAGTGGCTGGAAAATCGCGTTGATTTTTTTATTTCTCTACGTAATTTTTCTATATGGAAGAGAACACCCAACGCCGTCCGCACTAAAACTGCTTACTCGAACTTTTTTTTCGTCCTTTAAACTTTTAAATAACCAGTATTATTACAAGAATTTAACCCTTGGGCAATTTCTCTGCGTTAGTTTTGCATGTGAACAAAGTTAGAACACTCTTGTCCACCGCTTATGTCTTACATATGTATAGTACATATCTACACTCATATTTGCATTAAAAAAAGTAATAATATAAAATCGTTTGCATCTGTATTTGCAGGTGAAAATCTGGTTTCAAAATCGTCGTGCCAAATGGAAGCGCGTGAAAGCTGGTCTCACATCGCATGGGCTCGGCCGTGGTACTGGCGGCGGCACCAAAATTGTCGTACCCATACCAGTGCATGTGAATCGTTTTGCGGTGCGATCGCAACACCAACAATTGGAGAAAATGTGCCTGAGTGGTCCAAAACCTGATCTGCGCAAGAAAATGCCCACCGAACTAAGTGGCTTCGAGAAATTCAATGCCGCCAATGGCGTGGTGGCGAGCTTGAGCAATGGCAGCGCTGCTGGTATTCTGAGCGCTACGGCGACGCCGGCAGCATTAATGGCGGCAGCGAATATGGCGGCGGCGAATACAGTGACGGGTACTTTGGCTTTAGCGCGTAGTATTTATTGAAGTGGTTTCGGTTACTCGACGGTAGTTAGATGATAATTTTATGTTATTTTGAGATTTTAAACTAAATAATTAAATAGTTCTAATTTATTTGGATGTTTTTTTTAGTTTTATTTAATTGTGTTTTCTGCAGTTTTATTTAAGTATGAAATCATAAAATATTGAGACAAAATGTAAATGTAAATTGAAATAAGATTAATTAAAAAAAATTAAAAAAAAAAAATTATATTATCTGCTTAATATGTATTTCGAAAATATCAGTGTTCGGCGCTTTTCAGTTTTCAAGGTTTATCTATGAAGATAACTTTAGTACTGCAAAATACTGAGTAACTACAGAGTAGTTTGAACATTTACTCTTCCTATCGTCAGTTTATGGTAAGTTACAGTTACCACAGAAAAGTTGTACTTCAGTTTGAGTCTTTTCGTGTTTGAGCCGAACGCAGAAACACCCTGTTTTATAGATTTTCTGCCAACTGTGAGTTGTTGTGAGAGTGCGGAGATATTCATATAATTGCTCTTTCCAACGGTCAATTCGCTTTAAAAACTACTTTTTTGATGAAAATACCGATCGGTGATGCGTCAGAGAGCGTGCATAACTTCCATTAAACATCTTAAAACACTTATCACTGTTATCGAAAGAACAACAAAGCCGCGGGAGACGACGGACTGCCGGTTCAGCTATTCAAACATGGCGGCGACGAGCTGGGAGGTGCATGCACCAGCTCCTCTGCAAAATGTGGTCGGATGAAAGCATGCCTGCCCATGTGCCAATTAACGCGTGATTACATAGTCTTCTAAATATCGACTTTAAGGTCCGAGCAAGCGTATTGTGCGAAAGGCTGAAGCCCACCATCAACCAACTGATGGGACCTTATCAGAGGTTCTTTAGACCTGGAAAGTCTACAGTCGCCTAGATATTCACAATACGCCAAATCTTGGAAAAAATCCAAGAAAGGAGAATCACACAGAACAAACACCATCTTTTTGTAAAGCTCCATTCGACAGCACGAAAAGAAGTTGCATATACTCGTATGCCGCGATGTATGAATTTGGTACACCCGCGTAACTAAGACGGCTATGCAAGATGACATTGCTCCAAACCAGCAGCGCCGTCAGAATTGGGATGCACCTCCCCGAGCCGTTTGATACCAAACGGGGTTTCACACAAAGTGATTCTCTGTAGTGTGACTTCTTGAAACTGATGATGAAAACGATCGTACGAGCCGCAGAACTTAATCGCTCAGGCACAATTTCTTATAAGAGCGTACAATTGTTGGTGTACCATCGGGGTATTGACATCATCGGCCCTAACAACTGCGCTGTTAGTTCTGCCTTTTCCAAACTGAATAACTAAGCAAAGTGAATGGGTCTGGTGGGGAACGAGGGCAAAACGAAGTACCTCCTGTCATCAAACAAACAGTCAGCACTTATTATTTCGAAGTTGTAAGATACTCTCTTTAGCTAGGAACCAGCATTAACATCAATAACAATGTCAGCGTCGAAATCCAACGTAGAATCTCTCTTGCCAACAAGTGCTACTTTGGACTAAGTAGGCAACTGAGTAGTAAAGTCCTCTCTCGACGAACGAAAATAACACTCAACAAGGCTCTCATCATGCCCGTCCTAATGTTTGGCGCAGAAGCATGGACGATGACAATATCCGATGAAGCGACGCTTGGAGTGTTTGAGAGAAAGATTCTGCGCAAGATTTTTGGACCTTTGCACGTTGGCAACGGCGAATATCGCAGGCAATGAAACGCAGAGCTGTATGAACTTTACGACGACATAGACATAGCGCACCGAATGGATACAAACGCTCCGGCTCTGAAAGTATTCGATGCAGTACCAGCTAGTGGTAGCAGAGGTAGAAGACGGCCTCCTCTATCTTGGAAAGATCAGGTTGGCTTCACTTGGTGGGTCCAGCTGGCCTCGGTTAGCACGAGAAAGAAACGACTTTCGCGCTTTGTTAAACTCGGCAAAAATCGCGTAAGCGGTTATGGCGCCAATTAAGAAGAAGAAATATCGAGGTGGTTACGACCACGGCGTTCTAATTTAACCTCAATACTTTGAATATATGAATTGTTCAAATTATTGTTTAATGAATCCTTAAATGTAAGGAAAGCAAGTTTTTGGTTTTCTCTCAATATTTGGGGTAAATATTCTATACAACAGTCGTACATTTTTATCGTGGTTTGTACATCGAGCTCTTCCATCTGAATGCCACTTTTTCTATTAAGCTATTATATTATACTCAAAGGTTGACGGACCCTGGGAAGCGTAAACAAGCCTTGTGCGAGCAACCTTTGTGGTAACAAACCGGTTCGCTATATGTATAGAAATGCCCCTGAAATTAAAATCTTATAGAGAGCCATTGTGCGCGCGATTTGGGCTTCTTCACTTAAAATAAAATTTCCAATGAAAATGCAAACAAAGCATCGCATGGGGCCACATATGATGGTGGCCGTGGGTTATGTTTCGAGGACTATGATTCGAGGGTAGGCACCTGAAATGTCGCTCACTTAATGAGAAAGGTGCCCATATCCAGCTATTTAGTGTCCTCGTAAGAGTAAAGGCTGACATTGTCGCCACTCAACAGAAACGACGCATAGGCCAAGCTCTAATAACACATTTCTCGAACAAGTTGATACCTTAAATCTCATTGCGGATGCGGGACGTGCGTGTGCTCTATCCAAAGTGTGCGAAAAACTATGAAGTTCACGGTACAACGATTTACTATTTTTGAGAAAAGCCACATTACAACTCAAGTGTAAGGCTTATCCCGGATAGACTCAGGTAACTAAGAAAATATGAGGGATTCCATGGAGCCTTACTGAAAGGCTTTAAACTACGCTGATTACATCTGCTTTTTAAGCAGCACCGCTGCAGACATGAAAAGGAAAATCGAATTGGTGGTTAATTTTGCAACGAAAGTAGGACTGCGGATAAACGTTGACAAAATTAAAGCTCACCGATGAGCACTTTTCTATCTGCAATAAGTCGTTGGAAAATGTAGACTGTTTTTGTTACTTAGGCTCCGTCCTTGAGAAATAAGGCGGCCCATCGGCAGATGTCTTTAATCGGCTTATAAAAGCTGGATAAGCTTTCGGCGCCTAAGACCCAGTGTGGAACTCACGCGTCATTTCCCGCCGTATAAAACTAAAAATCTTTGAATCGAACGTAAAATCAACGGATGTTGATTGGATTGGACTAGCGGAACGGTTTTGTACGGATGCGAAACGTGGAATGTAGCACCAAAAGAGTGTTTGTCAATAAGTTTCTTTGCCAAACCATCAAATTATCCTGGCCCAATACAGTAACAAATGACTATCTGTGGCACTTGACACAACAACCGATTAATACGGAAATTATGAAACGTAAGTGAAATTGGATTGGTCATACCCTACGAAACCACCCGACGAAATCGCTAGACGAGCCATTACATGGAACCCACAAGGCAGCAGACGTAGATGAAGACCAGCTCATACCTGGAGAAGGCAACTGAAAATCGAAGTAGAGGAAAACAAAACTCATGTAAACGACAGGACAGCTTGGAAATAACTTGTTATGGCCCTTTGCTCATTAACGGAACGATAGGAACTTATATATACATATATATACATGAGGTGCGCAACTAAGTTCCCGCTGTTTGTCAAACGAGATTTTCGACGAAGATTTTCGCCTCCTTGTAGACAAAAACGACAACCTCTCTTCGCTGTGACTGTATCGGCCCCGGTTGATTGTTTGGCTACAATGCTCGTATTCCCAGGGATAGTAATTGGTTTGTTAAAAAATTATGCCATAGCCAACGAGTAATAAATTGAGAAATAACAGCTGGACAAGGACTCATGTGTTCGATAAAGTCGTCAGAAAATTTCGTCTCACATCACTTTCTCTAAGCCCATCAACTGGCTTGCAAATACAAAACGTTGTATTAGTTGGCACCATAGGATCCAACAAATGCTGCATTCCATCGGAAATGAAAAAAAAACACATTTCTCGCACAGTGCATTCGTCATTATTTCAGTGAGACCCGAGGTGCCCAACCGAAGGTGTAACTTTTTAAATCCTTTTTTCGTCCTATTCGAGGATACTTTTTAAAAGCTTCTATCCATTAATCGATAGAAAATTAAATTTTAGGAAGCTACCTGGAAGATCAAGTCGTTAGCTATAAGAAAAAAAAATGTTAAATTCACGTCCAAAGGCGAAAAAGAGCTGGCCAGACCTGAGGGAAAAAAGCGAATTATTCAGAGTTTTTTCTGATAAAACTTTTCCACTTATTGATCTAAAAATTTGTACGCATATTATGTTATCTTTTAACTGTATTTTAAGATTTAGCATTAGAAAAGGACTTAGTATTGGAAAGGAGCTACAGCTGATCTCCGGGAGCTCCTTCAAAAAAGTGGTTTTGCGGGACACTATATCTCTGAACTGGATCCTCTGAAATTAAAAAAACCAAACAGATTTTGTTAAAGTAATGTTAAATCTAGTAATTAGTCGAAGTAATAAGTAAAATACATTTTTTGACAAAATGGCGGTTATTCAAAAAAAAAAACCATTTTTGACCAAAATTTCGGCTTTAAATTATTTAGCAGGTGCGCAACTAAGTTCTCCCTGTTTGTCAATAGATGCCGCCAGCAGTGTGCTAGTCGATTCTAATATAACCTAAACGACATAAACCAAGCTTAGGCATATGGTAAACAAACTGCTTGGACACATTAGTGACTTTATTTTGGTATCATATACTTTTGGTTTAATGAAAATGTCTGATTTTGTGCCGATAATCGTCATTTGGGGGAAGTATTGATTTTCCTCTTTCATTTGAAAAAAAACGGCAGCTGAAGCGCATCGAGAGCTACAAAAAGTTTATGGACAAGCTGCTATAAGTGAAACAACGTGCTGAGATCGGTTCCGTCGCTTCACAGACGGTGATTTTAATATTTACGATCGTCCGCGAGAAGGAAGGTCAAAAACCTTCGAACAAGCTGAAGTGGAGGCATTGCTCAATAAGTATCCGTGTCAAACGCAAGAAGAGCTTGCTTCAGTATTAGGAGTTATCCGCCAATCCTTTTCCAAGCGATTGCATGCTTTGGGAATGATTCAGAAACAGGGGTTCCTTATGAGTTAAAACCAAGGGATTTTGAACGTCGATTTTTCGTCTGTCAACAACTGCTCCAGCGGCAAAAAAGAAAGGGTTTTCTTCATCCCATCGTGACGGGTGATGAAAAATGGATTCATTACAGCAATACAAGGGAAAGAAAGTCATAGCGACTGCCCGGTCATGCTTCTACGTCACCGCCTCTGCCGAATATTCACGCTGCGAAGGTTATGCTATGTATTTGGTGGGATCCCGTTGGTTTTATTTATTATGAACTATTAAACCATCACTGGGGATCGGTATCGACTTCAATTGATGCGATTGAGCCGAGCACTGCGCGAGAAGCGGCCGCAATACGCGGAGAGGCATGAAAAGTGATTCTACAGCATGACAACGATCGGCCTCACGTTGCCAAACCCGTTAAAACCTACCTGGAAACACTGCAATGGGAAATCCTACCCCACCCTCTATATTCTCTAGATATTGCGCCGTCCGATTATCACCTGTTCCGATCGATGGCACAGGGTCTAGCTGAACAGCAGTTCTATTCGTATGAAGGCATCAAAAAATGGCTTGATCAGTGGATAGCCTCAAAAGATGAACAGTTTTACCGCGATGGTATACGAGATCTACCAGAAAGATGGGAAAAAGTAGTAGCCAGCGATGGGAAATACTTTTAATGATTCACTTGTAACCACTTTTTCAGAATAAAGTTGTATTTTCATCAAAAAAACAGCGAAAACTTAGAGCATGCTACATTTTTTCAAAACAATACCGAAGGAAATTCATTAAAAATCGGGGTTTGATGAGGACCAAAGAATAAAATCTCATGTGTTTGAAATTTCGAATGTGCATTTAAGCGAGTTTTCCTAAAACTGAGTGGGTACTGTGTGAATCTTTAGTACCTTTTGTCGCTACATCGCCTTTTCAGCACCAGAGGCAAGGTGATATGGTTCATTGCAATTTGATCACTGCCACTGAATTCACAAACGTTTTCGCCGCCCCTAATCTCCCCAGAAGCTGACTGTGCATTTGTCTCAGGTGCGACAAATCAAAATTTTGATATTTTTCTTATACTAGAGACTGTATTTATTTCCTGAGTTCTGTGACCTACTATAAATAATATTATTTCAAGCGAAAGGTGAAGCTAAACTGCTTAGGTGCTCTGCAAATCTTTGAACTTTAACATTGCAGAAGAGAATTGCTGAGTTCGATATAAAAATTAGAAGAGTCTTATGAAGAGCTTTTGCAAACAACTGCTTCAATTCACATCATTCATTGCACCAATTAAGTAGGAAATTTATAAAATTTATCACGCGCACTACACTTTTACCGAACTAGTCGGTGAACATCGATTTCAAGTGCGAGTAAATAACCCAACAAATTGACGTTGGTGCGTGTGAATTAGTGAGTAAGTGGAAAGTGAGAACAGAAAAGTCAACTGTCAATTTCACACATCGAAAATCTGTGACGAATGGTGTAATTTAACGCACCAAATTGTAGCAATTCACAATTTGGAGAGCCAACAAAACCAACAAAAAAACACACAAACAAAACTAACGATTAGTGAGGCATCGCAGTGCCTACGGAAGTGGTTGAAAAATAAGTATCCGCATGATAGTAATACAGCATAGGGTGTATGCACCCTGCAGGGAAAGCCTGGAATTAATGGAGGAATAAATTTAACTTTAAATTTCTTCAACCTCACAGAAAATTATATGTACGCAATCGCAATTTTTACACATGACGATCGTGGCGTTGACCACCGTAGCCCAATGGGTTGGTGCGTGACTGACATTCGGAATTCAGAGAGGACGTAGGTTCAAATCTCGGTGAAACACCAAAATGAAGAAAAACATTTTTCTAATAGCGGTCGCCCCTCGGCAGGCAATGGCAAGCCTCCGAGTGTATTTCTGTCATGAAAAAGCTCCTCATAAAAAATATCTGCCGTTCGGAGTCAGCTTGTGGATCAACATCAAAGACGCATACCAAAAATAGGAGGAGGAGGTCGGCCAAATACCCAAAAAAGTGCAAGTTTGAAGCGCCTCAAAATTTTCGTTGAATTTTGATACATTTTTTGCATGACGATGTTGTGTATCTTCTCCGTAAGAAGAAAAAAAACTGCATTTATTATAATTGCGTACTCAAATTATTAAAATTTTTTATTAAAGAGTTTGAAATTTTGATGAAAATTTGTAAAATTTTTATAAATCTAGCAAAAATTTTAAAGCTTGGATCGTTAGAGTCTTTGTTATACAATGAACTATATTTTTCTAAAAAGTATTTGAAATTAAAAATACATAAATAAAAAGCGAAAACTTTTCAATAAGCGGGGATTTTATAACTATACAACGGGACATATACCTTATCTTTTCCGACTGGGTATGCATTTACATACACTTCTACTTATACATCACATTCAGGTTCTCATTTACAGCATCAGCAAACAATCACTCCAGGTGTCTCACGTGTCACGCCCCAAAAACGATGCTAACTGCCAAACTGAGACGATTAATCGAATGCGGCTCAACGGCAAAAGGGGGCGATTTACGCTGTACCTACTCAGCGGCTGTGGCAATGCTTTTTCACAGGACGATTTGAAAGGAGTCTGCGGCAGCTAACAGTGGCTTATAAGCGATTGAGGTTGACTTATTAGCTGCGTAATGAATTATGTTTTGAGCGAGTGCTTGCCAGAGTGCCCGGCGCAAGGGAGTTACATATACCTGCACCCGTTTATACATACACACATACGTACACATTTTTAATTCAATGGAATTAAAAGATTACTTTGGTTGCCCCTGATTTCTTTGTCGTGCGTACAAAATTATAAGTAAAGTGTCGTTTAAATGCGGCAAATTGCCTTTTGTTATGTTTTTAAATCGCTCTTTGACTAAAAATTTAGAAATGTTGTTTTTGTTGTAGTTGTAAATGTTGCTTTTGTTGTAGTTATTATTGCATTGCCAGCAAAGTGAACAACATTTTCGCTAAGCCATTTGGGCTGGCAACAAATTTGCGTCAACCATCAAACAACCCTCGGCTGGCTTTGGGTGTTGTGTTGTTATTATTGTATTTCGCTGCGTGTCACGCACCACACTGTTTTATGTTGTGACACGCCTCCAAGCGCGCATACATTTGTACATTTATGCATATGCTAGTATTCAACGTATATAGTATCCATTGTATATATGTATGTATGTTTGAATGCGTATATGTGTGTGTGCGCGCATGTTTGTTATTGTGTTCTTGTAGCGCAAAGCTGCATAAATTGATTTGCTGTATTTGGAAGATCCAGTTGCTCTTTGCCAGCAGCAGCAGCTCATTGCGACACTTTGTTAATTTGTTTCATTTGATGCTTTGTTGGTTTCATTCCTGTCTGTTCATGCCAATAACTGCTTGGCAGTGTGCAAAACCGAAACTTTTTTCAATATAAACATTTTCGCAAATTGTACTTATATGTATGAGTAAATGTATTGGACATCCAAAGCTCCCTGGATACGATTACCCGGATGTGTGGTGAATGCCTGAACGGCACTAAAATGATAAAATCAGCGCAAATTCTAGCTATTGCGGATGGCATCGATCGAATATGCAGGAGTACAAAAGCTTTGAAAAAGGATTTTCCAAAAATTGAGAATGCAGCCAGAATCTTGGGCCTCGGCATAAACGAATCAAAATCAAAATTTGTGTGCTCTGAAAAAGTTCGAAATGAATGTAAATATGGCAGATATTGATCGACAGCTACACTTTTGAGCGGCTGGCATCGTTCAAATATCTTAGATCAATCATCGTTGCGGATGCAACCGCCAAACAAGAAGTGAGTGCTAGGCCCCAGGCGGGAAACATGGCCTTTCTTTTCTGCTATGCAAGGTTCTACGTTTCTTTCTAAGCGAACGCAGCTAAAACTCTATAAAACAGTAATTAGGTCTCGCGTTACTTATGCTTCTGAAATCTGGGAGATGCGGAAGGTGGATGAAGAAAAGCTTAACTTATTTGAGCGAAAGTTTTTACGGCGCATTTTTTGAGCGGTGGGGATAGACCACTTCAACTACCGTCTACGTTACAATGATGAATGCCTGAGCTAAACGACTTCCAAATCGCCGACTTCCTTCAAACTTCAGCGTCTTAAGTGAGCTGGACCTGTTTTGTGGATGGACCCAAGCGGAATTGCGAAAAAGATATATAAGGAGAAGTCCAAAATTAACAAGACTGGCGTCATGAAAATGCATTTAATGGCGCCGTCTCTTTAAAAAGTTAGTGCGTTGGAAGTTACATCCCCAGCTGACTTCCAGTGCAAGCTTGGTAACATTTGGTTCAGTAGAAACGAAGTTATTGCGTCTAAAGTGTCAGTGTATTTGTGTCATCGGTACAAAAATGAGTTTCGAACAAGAAGCTAATATCAAATTTTGTTTTTAAATCGGTAAAACATTTATCGGGATATTTGAATTGATGAAAAAAGTGTATGGCGATGATTGTCTATCCCGTGCCAGAGTTCATGAGTGGTTTACACATTTCAGAGATGGTTGTGAGAACATAAATGAGAATGAACATACCAAGTAATCACCCAAATCCTCCATCGAAATTGTTCGTAAATTTATCAAAAATGAACCGAAATCATCGTTGAAATTCATGGAATCGGAGTAGAATATTTCCAAAACATCGATTTATCGCATTTTAACTGATCATTTGGGCTTACGAAACGTCTGTGCACGTTTCATTCCGCTCAAGTTAACTGAGGACCAAAAATGGCTCAAAATGCAACATTCGAGAGACCTCATTAAAGAGGCGAAAAAAGACGAGAACTTCCTTTACAACATTGGAACTGGTGATGAAACGTGGGTTTCCAACATAAACCTGAAACCAAGCGCCAAAGGGTCTAATGGAAGGCCCCAGACGAGCCACCACCCAATAAATCGCATTTGACGAAGTCAAAAATCAAGTCGATGCTCATTTGTTTTTACGATTCCAACGGAATTGTCCACAAGGAGTTCGTGCCAACGGGCCAAAGCATCAGTGCAATTTTCTATCTTGGCGTTGCGAAGCGTTTGTTGCATCGCATTCGTCGAATTCGCCCTGAATACCGCGAAGAAGGAAGCTGGCGCTTATTGTATGAGAATGCACCATCTCATCGATCCACTCTTGTGACTGATTTTTTGACTAAGAATCGCATTTTAACCACCAATCACTCACCGTATTCGCCTGGTATGGCTCCCTGCGATTTCTATCTATACGGAAAATTGCATTTGAATTTGCTCAGAATTGATAAATTAATTTTGTGTGCCGATTCATCACTATGGATAAGACTTGTGCCTATCACCATGATCCTAAATCAAAAAGCCTCTTGCTAAAGAGTGAATCTGGTTCTTCGGATAAGAAGGTGTTAGTATCAGTTTGCGTCAGGATTCGAAAGGAATTTTGTTTGTAGATTACTTGCAAAACTGGTAAAACAATAAATTCTGAACATTATTGTAATCTTCAGACCAGTTGAAGAAAAGAAATCGTGAAAAAATACCCTGTTTACAAAAGAAAAAAATTCTTGTTGATCAGGGCAATGCACCGGGTCTCATCCGAGGTTTTGTAAATCTTTTTATTGGGGGGGATTTTTAAGTGGTGGGCCCCAAACCCAGCACACAACCAGCTATCCTGGGATGCTTCGCCTTCTCACGTTGGCTCACTCCCGAACGGGTGCTCGGAAGTTACCCAGAGAATACTTGAGCTAATCCCGGAAGTTGTGAGCTGCTTTAACCATATGTAGAAGAATCGTCCTTGTCACTCCCAAGTGAATGGCGATCAGTAACTTTCCCCACTTGCGTGGATTTCTACATATGGAACCATCTTCCGCAGAAACGTGGACGATGACATCATTCGATGAAGCGACGCTTGGAGTGTTTGAGAGAAAGATTCTGCAGAAGATTTTTGAACCTTTGCACGTTGGCAACGGTGAATATCGTAGGCGATGGAACGATGAGCTGTATGAGCTTTAGGACAACATTGACATAGTGCAGCGGCTAGGTTGGCTGGATCATGTCGTCCGAATGGATACAAACGCACCGACTCTAAAAATATTCGATGCGGTACCAGCTGGTGGCAGCTGAAGAAGAGAAAGGCCTCCTCTGCGTTGGAAAGATCAAGTGGAGAAGGACTTGTCTCCACTTGGCGTGTCCAACTGGCGTCGGTTAGCACGAGAAAGAAACGACTGGCGCGCTTTGTTAAACTCGGTCAAAATCGCGTAAGCGCTTATCGCGCCAATTAAGAAGAATAAGAATGCACCGGGTCACAAGCGGATTTTGATAAAGGCTAAAAACCATGAATTAAAGTTCGAATTGCTGCAGCATCCACGAATTCACCAGATTTTTCCTCTAGCGACTTTCAGCTGTTTCCAGACCTAAAAACAATGCATGCGTGGAAAGCGTTTATCATCAAATGATGGGGTCATAACAAGGGCTGTGAGGTGAGGTCTGTGGAAGAGTATTTTTCAGCCCTTCTAGATTCTCACTTCAGCGATGGAATTCATAAATTGATATCTCGTTGGAACCAGTGTATTGATGTTCAGGTTGACTATCCTGAATAATAAAGTGTTTTTCTAATCGAACCGTAAAACATATTGAACAACTTAGCAAACTTGCGCTATATGAAAAATTTTGTAAATGTGTGAAGAAATGGCAAATTTTGCATGCGTTTTAAACAATCACGGTACACTGCACAATATCTAACATACATACACTTAGATACACATAAATATGTCTGTATATATTAAGAAAAAAAAAACAAAGTTATGAAGCTTCCGAAAGGATTTGTTTTCCCGTTAATCCATTAGCGTGAGGCTTTGACTTCTCTTCAAGCATCAACTTAATTGCGGGTAGGTATTTCATTTGATTATTTGTTCATGTGGGAAATTAAAACGCATTTATTCTTCTAAAATTTAAACCTGGCACGTTTTCAATTGCTCAACTTATTTGTTGCACTTATTGCCCTCGTTGCCAATGAAAGGCTGCTAGCACGGCTGCCATTTCATCTAAGTAAATTTAACGTTTTACATTATTTTGCCATTAATTATGGGAGCGCACAAGAAATTGCAGCGCGCAGCGAGAGTGCTCGTTAATGCCACATTATGTTGCACTTTTAATTTTGTGCGACACATTAACACCCGAACAGCAACAAATTGTAAGCGAATAAGGAAAGGAAGCGGGAGCATTTAAAAGAGTGTCTTCATTCGCTATTAACACCCTCCAGTCGGCTGCGTTTGCGTCTTTTGACGTAATCGAGGCATTCAGTCATTCTACCTCGTTAAAAAGCAGTTGCTGGAGCGACACAGCGACACAGTTGCGTTAATAGATTTAGTGGTTAACTTGCGTAAATACTTGCATACACTCACACTCACACTTACACATTAATATACATACATACAGTAGTAATTCGATAAACCGATTACTCAAAGTGAGTATTTTAATTGGATTCAACTTTCTACCGGAGTTCTAACGAATTATTGCGCTGATTTATTATGAGTGAGCAAACTTAAAGTGAATAATGAACAAGAGATGTCTATGTCTATGTCTAAATGGCTTTAGTCAGCGGGCAGTCAGTACAACTTTCTCCAGTCTTGAAAAGGATTCCGGTCGAGTGGCTCTTGCGATAAACGAGGACAAGACAAAGAATCTTGTGTCAGCAACCAAAAAGTCTACGCGTATTGGACGGCAGGTTGCGATTGACAATTACGAGTTCGGCGTAGTCAAAGTCTTTGTCTACCTAGGATTCTGCATTAACACCAACCAACCAATAACGTCAGCCACGAGATCCAGCAAAGAATAACTCTTGCCAACAGGTGCTACTTTGATCTGGGTAGATAATTTAAAAACAGAGATCTCTCTCTCTCTCTGAGATGCACGAAAGCTCTATCAATCACTTAATCTCCCAATATCACTGTATGGTGATGAGTCCTAGACAATGACGAACACCGATGAACGGTTATTGGCAGCTTTCGAGAAAAAAACTCTCCGCAAGATCCATGGTCCGATTTGCGTCAATGGTGCATATTGAATAAGATGGAGCCAGGAGATGTACACCGACATCGACGTAGTGAAGCACTTTAAAATTCACGCTGGCTAGGTCCCGTTGAGCGAATGGACAGTACCGCTACAGCAAAGAAGGTGCTGCATCTACAGGGTTTGATTTAAAAGTAATGAGCCTTACTTTTTTTAAGCAGTTTTATTAAACCGTTTGGCTTATACAACTAATATTCTTCAAAATAGGACCCTTGAGCGTCAATACACCGCTGGTAGCGCGCCTTCCACTGCAGGAAACATTTTTAAACTCATCCGTCGGAATCGCGTTCGCGCGTGTAGTTTTGTCATTGTTTTGATTGACTTGTGACGCGATGCGATTGGTCAACAGTGAGCAAACGCGGCACCCCTTTTGAACAAAGCTTTCTCATAGTCAAATGCTGATGAAATATAAAGCCGATGCATTCTTTTAATGTCTTTACGACTTCAACTAACTCACCGAACTTCACTTTTCGTTCATTCAAAACAATGTTGTGGATTTTTTTAATGTTTTCTGGTGTTACCTCCCCATTTGGACGTCCAGATGTCCACTGCGTTGTGCATCGTCGGCGCCTCTACGTCAACGTTTAAAGTCAGCAAACCATTGTTTTATTGTTGTTTCTTTGTTTCTGATGGAGCGGAGCCCCATAACACTTTTCAAGCCATTGCTTAGTTTGAACGGTATTTTCTCCCATCGATAAGCAGATTAAAAATTAAAGCACGAAACTCTTTTTGATCCATTGTTTTGAAAATAACAAAAGTAACGTCTCTCGTAGCACAACAACTCACGAACTAATGCATAGAATATCATGGAATTTTAACAGCTGTCTTTTTAAGGTTAGTAATAACTGAAAAAGAGATGAATGCAATAAAACTAGTGCCATTTATGTGTTAAGCCCAGGATCTTTCAGCCCTTGTGTTAGAGTGGCGCATAAGCGAATTATAGAAAATTTAATTGCCTTTAATTTGATTCATCAGTGGTTTTAATCGGCTAATGAATTCTCCATTCTCTTTGTTCCTTTAATCTAAAACCGTTATTTAGATATCCAGTATAATCGGGGTAGAGGTAACTAATTCTTGCAAGGACTATCCCTCAACCCAGACTGTACCTTCAATCGAAATTGAATTAACTATGTACTAAAGTGGATTGAGAATGAAAAAGTGTTTATTAACCTGTGATATGTAACGTGAAAGAATTATTTATTAAATATGCAATATTTAATTTAAATAAGAAATGCATATTATTTTAAGAAGTTCAGCATAGAACTTTGCTTAGCTTCCATTGGTTTTTGCACTGCAATTGCAGTTGGTATTGTTCTCGGTCCAGTTGATTGCTTTATCAAAAATTTTAATGGCTTCAGATGCCTTAATTGCACATTTTTCGGCGCTGCCACTGCTTCCTGATCTCTTGCTTTTCATTGCAAATTTCCAACAGCCTAATTTCAAATCTAACCTTGAATCCATTAAGCCAACCAGAACTTACTTTAAAGCCACTTCCTTTTTCATAAAATTTTCCATGCAATTGTTCAGTTTTTTCTTTCATAAGGCTACCAGACATTTGAATGCGTCTGCCTCTTTGCGTGATGAACCATTTATTAAGCTCAGTTTCCAAATCAGCAAATCCACCCTTCTTCAGAGATTTTCGTTTTATAGAGCACGTTCACGATGCCTTTAGAAGTATTATTTTGCCGTTTTTATTGCGTGCTATAGTCGATTTGGCCAAAACATATTGATCCGCCAATGATTTTAAAGTAATATGTAACTGAAATTACATAGAAATTGCGAAGTTATCTCTACTCAGTACTTATCAGATTGAAGGTTCCCTCTACAGAGTACTCAAATAAAGAAATTTTGTGGTCCCTCCGATCGAGTAGTTCTCTTAATATGGGGTTCCCTCTATTCCGAGTCTACTGTATCTCGAAACTACACGACGGGCCAAAAAATTATGTGGCTTTTCGGACTCAGCGGCCGGAGGTCTGGTTTCTGGTGGATTTGTTTTTTTTTTTTGTTTTTGCTACAAGCCAGTGTTATTTGCCCTTAATTGTGATTATAATTGTGCCTTGATTACAGGTAGATAAAGAGTTTTCCAATAAGAGGTGTTACTTAGAGGTGATATTCAAAGAAAAATGCTATTTTTTGATAGAAATGATCGGATGTTTATTCCATTATAAAGATGAAGGTGTGCCGTTAATAGTGGAAAATAACATCAGACAAATGATCATCTCGACCACGCTTACAGGACAATAACCTTTTCATGAAATTTTCCATAACCGAATTGCAAAGTGGCTGCCCTATGTCCTCGATAGCCTCACGAATTCCATCTTTGAGGTCTTGAATCGACCCTGGGCTGTTCGCGCAGACCTTCTCTTTCACGTGTCCCCAAATAAAAAAGTCACAAGGTGGCCAATTGTGATCACTGAGAGATAACACGGTCCGAAAACTTTTCCCGTAAAAGATCAAAGTTCTCGTTGGTTATGTGGCACGTAGCGCCGTCTTGTTGAAAATAAATGTTGTCCAGATCAAAATCCTTCAATTTCGGCCATAAAAAATCGTTAATCATCTCTCGATGTTATTGGGAAACCCTTTACAATAAAAAAGAAAATCGTAAAACAAAAATATTTTTAGATTAATTTTTTAAAATAAAATAACATTCAGTATGCCTCTTTAACAAACTTACATAGCTAAAACAATCCAAATGCGCGATAATCCGATTGGTGGTGGCCATTCATATATTTTCCGATTATCGAGTTACTACTGTACATAACTAAAAATACATTTGTGTGTGCGCTTGATTGTTGTCATATGTCCAAAATGTTGCTGCATAAAATCACCTACTTCCAGAAATGTAGCAGTTTTTATTTGAATTTTTTATTCACTTAGCACCGCCTAGCGTACCACACACCCTTCAAAGAAATTTGCTTTCAACGGCAAGTAGCAGCAGCAGCAGCAACAAAGTCAAGCATCATTGTTGACAGCGACGCATCGCAACGGTGGCATCGGCAACGTCATAAATCACAGCAAATGCGAACTGTCATAATTTGTCATTGAGGCGTGGAAACGCCTTCCTTTTTGTTGGTGTTCCGTTTGCTATTCAACTTTACGATTTTCCAAATACACCAGAGTAACTTTCTCGTAAAAGGGTGAACGAATAAGAATATTGCAACATTTGTACGCAACCTATTCAGTTACTCAGATACTCGTACATGTGTTTATATATATCTATTGACATATGCTTACATATTGTCGGCAGAAGAGAGCAATTTTCATGATCGTATTTAACAAAAGGCTGCCGCAGCCGGATGGACTGGTGCGTGACTACCATTCGAGAGTGCGTAGGTTCAAATCTCCATACAAGAAGCGAATGATAGAAAAATTGTTTCGAATAGCTATCCATGAAAAAAAAGCCACTCATAAAAAAGCTCCTCATAAAAAACCAACCATTCGGCGTTGGCTTAAAATTGTAGGTTCCTCCATTTGTGAAACCACATTAAGACTCACACCACAAATAGTAGGAGGGGCTCGGCCAAACACCCAAAAGGGATATAAGCGCCAACTATACATAGATGTATGAATGTGTGTAAATATAGGGTTTTTTTTTTAGAGGTTAGGTTTTCAAGTTGGCACTCCTTTTTTCGTAGATGGTCTTTTTGACAGCTGTCACTTGATTTATGCTCAGTTTGGTTTGCCATTTCATAATGAATAGACTTACACCTGAACAACGTTTGCAAATCGTGCAAATTTATTACGAAAATAATGGTTCGGTTCGCGCGACGCATCGAAGAAAATTTTGTTCAGCGATGAAGCTCACTTTTGGTTGAATGGGTATCATTTTTAAAACATAATGGCAAACCCTTATCTTTATAATAAAGCTAAATTCTTGGCCATAACATTAAATTATATTTCATCTTGAAAACCTAACCTCTAAAATAACACACTATATTTAAGGAAAAACTGATTTATCAAGCTAAGAAGTGTTAGTTTAGTTTGTAAGTGTTCACTATTCCCGATGATAATTTAGTGGAACTTGTACTACAATTCGGAAAAGTATTTTCAGACTTATTGGAGCTGTAATCGTCAGTCTCTCCATATTATGGATCTTGTCTCTAGATATACCTGTTCAATGAAGTTCTGTAAATGAGCAGTTTCCTGGGTACTTTGCCAACATGCAGCTTTAAAATCAACAAAAACGGCATAAACCTTTTTCTTCTCTTTAATGGGGGGGGAAACCAGTTTAGACTGATCACAAAATCGACTTTTTTTATTTCATAAATTGTTACTACGGGTGGGCCATATAGCGTTTGCTTTTTGAACCACCTATTTTTTTGAGAATGGTAACACAAATGACATGTCAAACGTATTCATAATTTACTTAAGGGTTTGACATTTACGAAATGGGACGCTATACGCTTGAACAAAATTGGGAAATATTGAAAACCTCTTTCCAAAGTGGTGAGTCTTCCTCTTCTTCCGCGGTTACAGTAAATGGCGAGCGTTACCGTGACATGCTCAACGTGACATGCTTCAAAAATTGAAGAGGATGACATGGACGACATTTGGTTTCAACAGGACGGTGAAAGTTGTCACACTGCCAAAGTTACACTTGAACTTTTGGCTACCGTTTTTGAAAACCGAATAATCAGCCGAAATTCCGATATCAATTGGCCGCCTCAGAGCTGTGATTTAAGCCCGTTGGACTATTTTTTGTGGGGAGCCGTTAAGGACAAATGCTATGCGAACCATCCAGAGACGATTGATGCTTTAAAACACGAAGTCGAAGTTGCCATTCATGAAATTGGAGCCCAAACAATCGAAAATGTGCTTAAAAATTGGGTTGATCGAATGGCCTACTGTAAAGCCAGTCGTGGGAGTCATTTGAACGATATTATTTTTCATTCATAAATGACAATTTTCAATCTTCAAAATAAAAAAAAAAAATTTGAAAAAATATTGATTAGTTTTTTTTTATAGCCGATTCAAAAAGCAAATTTTACATGGCCCACCCTATATAACTAATCAAGAATATGCGGTAACCATTTTAAAGCGAAATATGTATTATTCTTGATTCGATGATTCGAAGTGACCGCCCGTCGGTTGGGCACCGTAGCGCTTGCGAAACGATGCTTACGTTTTTCTCACAACGACTTTTTTTCAAAAAGTTATCGACCAATCGTGATGAAATCTTTCGGAGTATTCTTTATTTAATTCTAATTCATATGAACCTAATTTTTTTTAAAGCAAAATAGATGAAAACATATGGTATGAAAAAATTTCGTTGTCTTAAAGAGCCTCAAAAATATGGAATTTTCAATATTATCTTATCACAATTAGTTTTATATTCTTAGGAAATATGTTGTTAACGAAAAAAAAATTGTTGTTGATTACAGAGAAAAATTGCAACTTCAGAAATGCCCACCAGCAAGACACTCGGATGGCGATCCTCCATGGAGAGCAGGCTCTAACGCCCCTATTTCCGGCGGAAAATGCTTCAAAAAATTTTAAAGTCTACTTAAAAATATGAATAAAATACCCACCAAGTTTAAACAATTTCTAATTATTCCTTCCTTGTTCAAAAAATTCACGAAGAACACCAAAATTTCGGCCTCCTAAACCGGTTTCCCCCCTTAAACATTTTATGTATTTCGTTTACAGTGATTGGGAATTCCAAAAATAGTTTTTTTCTTCTATAGTAGCGTAGAGAAAGTTATTTGCTCTCTGGTTTGGATTTAAAAGTGTTTTAAAATAATCCCTAAGCAAATTCGAACCAAAATCTGCTTGCTGACTTCTTATTTCTTATGCCAGATCCCACCAATCTTTGCTGCGCTTAGTATTATTTATTTTGCTCTCAATTTCCTTGCTTTCTTCACAAATTGCTTTATATTGTTTGTATGTTGGCAAATACTTTTCAAATTCACTGAGAGCGAGAATGCAATATTTTCGAACAGTCGTTGCAAATCTCTTGACATTTTGGTAGCGGATTTTCGCAGTTTTAGCTCGTAAAACTTTCGGCTCAGACATGTCAAACAACAACGCACAACAACGCTGTGAGAGTGACTCAAAAGCAAATGGCGACCCATATTTTTTTTTAATTCAAAATTTCCCCAAACCGAAAGTTTCCCGTCGGCATGGAAAGGAGAATCTAAATCACTTTTTTTACAACAAACACACACACATCTACACTCTTTCTCGTGATCATACGTTTTATATTTTCAGTGCAAGTATTTAGCAGACATCCGGACACCCGCTTTTAATTTCACCATAAACATGAAGAGGTGCATAGGCCGATTGGTAGGCATCGACATTTCTCCAATTAATTAATAAAAATTATAACCATTACATTTAATTACCTTTCACAATTAATGTGACGTATTTTGACAAATGGCTTCCGTGTCAAAATGGCAGCCAAGGCTAGAAAAAATGGTTTTTGCCTTTAAATTGCAGCGAACATAAAATAAAATATGCACCAGCAATGCTGATGGTGCTGATTCCGGGTAAGAAAATTTACATGAAAATGGAAAATGTAAAATTGGCTTTACTATGTAGAAAAAATAATAAAATAGAAATAAAAGTATGTATATGTTTGCTTATACGTATGTGTGTGTGTGTGTGTGTGTGCATGTACTTACCGCTAGTAATATTGAAAACAATCACGACTCGGTGACCGCCACTGCCACACGTTGTCGGCGGGCAATCAGTCGTCCAAGTCAAACGTTGCAAGAAGCCGACGCAAAGAATGCCGACCGACGACGACGACGATGGTGAGGTGATCACGTGGAATTATTATAAAACAATAATTGACCATTTCGGCGATTCTAAAAGAATACTATTTGTCATAAAGCAAATCACAGTGATGACAACACACACACAAAGGCAGCAAGCGGCGGTAATCAACCCAAGAAATCAATGAGAACGACTTGAAGACGCTGAATTGAGACATTAAGTCGCTCATTGGAGTATGGAAAATTATTTACTATAGATGAATATGATTACTGTGCAGTGCGTATGAGAAATGCATAACGCAAAGACGCATGTGTGCGCAGAGGGGTAAGTTGGGAGAACGTGGGGCGATGTTGTACGTGCCTATAAGCCATGGGAATGAGAGCCACTTACATGCTTCTGTGATCAATATAACGATGAGTGTGCAAGTGGAGGAGCGGCGCATACACACACACACACACAGTCGCGTACAAACTCATGCACGGCTTATGAACTGTAGCACACAGCACACCGAAATTATGAATCGCTCGTTGGTTCCCATGTGTTTTTTCGACTAATAAAACAATAATGCCCACAATAAAATTGTAATTAATTAATTCACCGAGTCATTGCGGCTCGCCGGCGGACAATCAGAAGAGACATTGCCTAATTAGGAATTCAGGTGAGTGATTGCATTTTTCGGATTTCAACAGAATTCCAGAGGTGAGGGTGCATTTGTCAGCACGTTTTGAGGGGTATACGCTCAACAAACGCAGCGGTAACAGCTTCAGCGATTGCGGGTGCAATATGGACGGTGAGATTGGCATGCTTGCACCGTACACGGCGATCGCGCTGCGAACAATATGCGCCTTTGCGGCGTATCGCGGTGGCAGTGGCAGCAGACGCGCATAGCTGCTACTGTAGCAGCATTGCTTACCCCTTACAGATATGTGTACATATTTTTTACAAATTCTGTCAGATCAATTGGTCGATCGCCAATCAATGCACCGCGGCAACGTCGCATTGCCGTATCGCAGTACCCGATTGTCGTGCACAACATTTGGGCTCATCATTCAACACAGCTGTCAATGGACGCAGGAGTAGGTACTCGCGCTTCTTTCTTTGCGGAGTTATTATCACCAAACATGATCGCAGACAAGTTGCAATGTATTTAGTGTAAATGTGTACATTTAATGTTCAATTACTCGAAAAATGGAATTGGTACCTGTTTGCTATTTTTGCGATTTGCATATTGCAATCGCCCAATCGTCCCATCGTCGTCTGACATTTCAACATTAATGAGTTGTTATAATGACTTAATGCGGCTCCTGACTTTCAAGTCGAAAATGGTCGTTCTTTGTAAACGATAATCGATAGTTTATTGCCGTTTTAAAATGCGAGACGAGTGCAAAATTCTCTTCTTGGGACGTTGTCGCGAATTTGTTTGTTGAATAAATGGCAATTATTGCAGCAATTTGTATTTTTTTAATTGACTATGGCAGTAGAAAGTCGAAGTTTAAAGTTATAAAGCTGTAAAGGCATGGAGTTTGTATTGGATACTACGCGCATGGTTTCTTATGTATATTTGATTATAAATATTTAATCAATGTTTGAATTGTAGAATACATAATTCAATTTCAGAGTGAAGTTTCGCTGTTTATGTTACTCGTATTTCACTGAAAGGTAAACTACAGATTTTTGACTTAGCAAAATTCCTCCCAAACACAGGGTTCATAGGAAATTTCGCTGCATGAAATAATTTAAAAATTAATAGATAATATCAAATAAAAACCTATAAATGATGAATATACAAGTAGTAGTGTTCTCGTACGCGATAGTTTGCACCAATGGTTACTAACTGTCACGTTTTGCTGCTCTTGTACCCAAAAACTTACAAAGAAGGAGAAATTGAGAGCGTAAAATAACATTTCATTTTGAGGGAAAATTGCAAGTTTTTATTGGATAAATTTATACTTGTAAGAATTTGCAAGTGAGAAAAACAGCTGAATAAATCGGAAAATCTGATCAGGGCGCAAT
>JAYXIM010032868.1:0-41833 GCA_037575425.1 Anastrepha fraterculus
TAACACAACATAACATAACATAACATAACATAACATAACATAACATAACATAACATAACATAACATAACATAACATAACATAACATAACATAACATAACATAACATAACATAACATAACATAACATAACATAACATAACATAACATAACATAACATAACATAACAGAACACAGCATAACTTAACATAACATAACATAACATAACATAACATAACATAACATAACATAACATAACATAACATAACATAACATAACATAACATAACATAACATAACATAACATAACATAACATAACATAACATAACATAACATAACATAACATAACATAACATAACATAACATAACATAACATAACATAACATAACAGAACACAGCATAACTTAATATAACATAACATAACATAACATAACATAACATAACATAACATAACATAACATAACATAACATAACATAATATAACATAACATAATATAACATAACATAACATAACATAACATAACATAACATACATAATGTAACATAATATAACATAACATAACATAACATAACATAACATAACATAACATAACATAACATAACATAACATAACATAACATAACATAACATAACATAACATAACATAACATAACATAACATAACATAACATAACATAACATAACATAACATAACATAACATAACATAACATAACATAACATAACATAACATAACATAACATAACATAACATAAAATAACATAACATAAAATAACATAACATAACATAACATAACATAACATAACATAACATAACATAACATAACATAACATAAAATAACATAACATAACATAACATAACATAACATAACATAACATAACATAACATAACATAACATAACATAACATAACATAACATAACATAACATAACATAACATAACATAACATAACATAACATAACATAACATAACATAACATAACATAACATAACATGCTGTTCAAGCAAGGTAACGACGCACGAGCAAGATAACGACGCATATATTTTCAGACCCTAGTCATCAATAGGTATGAAAATTACCCCGTATTAAAGCACTTATCAACAGCTTTCATTTGATACCCATATTGTACATACACAACCAAAGGTTACCCGGGTCCACGTTTCGACCTATATCTCGAGACCCTAGTCACGGAGCGGCATGAAAAATACTCTGGACTAAAGCATTCACCAACAGCTTCCATTTGATACCCATATTGCACATACACATCCGAAGGTTACCCGGGTCCACGTTTTGACCTATATCTCGAGCCCTATTTCCAAAATAAACTATAATCCATGTTACTCGTGGATGATGTAGCTTTCGAATGGTGAAAGAATTTTTAAAATCGGTCTAGTAGTTTTTGAGCCTATTCATTACAAACAAACAAAGTTTTCCTCTTTGTAATATTAGTATAGAAGTATAGACAACATATCTTATAAGGTATATGGTAAATATTACCATACATTTTTTCCTTCATATACAATAAAAAAATTAATAATAATAGCATTAAAACAACAGGTATTATTAACAAACTTGGTTTTATTTTAAATTCTTCAAGGGAATCAAATTAATAATAATCAATAAGAAGGCATATGCAAATACAAATACGTGAATTTATATATCTACATATGCGCATATACATACATATACACGCTCACTTAAGTAGGAGAGAGCAAGATGTCGAACGTTGCCGTTCGATTGCTTTGTTTGCTTTGTCATTCGTTCCGCGCTTTCGCTTGCAGTTCATTCAATGCAATGAGCAAGGTAACGACAAATGAGCAAGGTAACGGCAATGAGCAAGGTAACGACATATGAGCAAGGTAACACTAATGAGCAAGGTAACGACACATTTTTTCGTGCGTGCAGCCTGTTAAATAGAATTATAAGACGTTTTCACGTCAAAAGCGAAATTAGCACTAAAAAATACCAAGAATAACTTTTTTGCTAGAAATTAGTTATTATAATCAAAGATCTAACGTTTTTTCTTGTAATTGATAGAGTAGATTGGCTTAAGATCGCACGTTGACCTCCAGGTGCCTCTAAAGAATATTTGCGAATTGATAACATGTTTCAATCTTATCTTATACTCGCCGAAAGAAACAAGAACAGAGCTGTTGAGCCCAGTATTGAAAAAATATAGCAATAACTAGCTCCTAGGATATTTTAGATTAACTTGGCTGGACAACAATGATCTCACATTGACATAATTGGTGCTTAGTAGTGCGAAGAAAAAGTATGTATGAAGTAGGTCTCACATCCGCTTTATTTACTGTTTCGTAAGCGACAGTAGGTTGTTAATCCTCTAAAAATAGATATCCCCCAATGAAGGGAAGAACGCAGAACAAGTTAGCAAGCCACGAGAGGTGCCACAGTGAACGCTTAACATTTCCTCCGTTACATGGTTAAAATGCTGCATCTAGTCCTATTTTTGCCGCTTGGGATGATATAGGACAGTGCCCCGTAAGTACTCCAATCACTAGTCTACAATTCACATGATTAACACCTACTTGGTGATTTTTTCGTTGTACGAGTATCAGCGAATCATGGTTTTTTAGGTACTACTGGCAAATAATGCATTTTACAAAAATTAACAATAAAAAGTGCTTTTGGTGCTAATAGGAAAAGAAAGTGAATGCATTTTAACAAGTATTTCTGCTCCAAAATAGCTGAGAGGGAAACGTATGTGTGATATGTTGACCAGTGAACTAATTGCACAGAAAAGCGAACACCCCTAATATGCAGTAAGCCTGCTTGAAAAATTTATTAAGCGCATATCTGAAGAGCACTCGTGTAATAAATGGAGCGAAATTGCATTGAAATTCGATTACCAACGTTTAACTTATTCATTGCATTTTTTTTAGGAGAAACTTTTCAGTTTTATTTGGGAAAAATTTTAGTCTTCTTAACCTTGACAAAAACTTTCAAAGCCATTTTACCTTGGAAATAAAGTTTGCATAAATGATAAGAAGGGAGTTTGTGTTGTAAGGCTAGTTTGTTATGGCAATTGTGATATTTTTCAAAACTGTGTAGGATTGCTTTTTTTATGAACTAAGGAAGTAATAATTGCTTTCTCTTCAAATGCTAATATATTTCTCATATAATGGATTTAGTGAAACTTACCTGAAGATGCTTTTATGGCGCTCGCTAGAACTTTATAGGCGATATTTAGAAGACTAATTCCGCGATAATTGGCAAATATTGAAGGATCACCCTTCTTATGGATTGGGTAGAACAGACTTAAATTCACTACTTAACAGGTTCGAGAAGTGTTCCCTCCATAATTTAAGCATGCTCTGGATGTCAGTCACGAGATCGCCGTCTTTGTTCTTACAGGAAAACGCCTCGGTGTTGAAACCTTCTGTAAGTCGCCGAGTTTTCTGGTAAAATTTTCAGGCGTTGTTACTATTGGGCAGCGTCTCAAGCTCCACGCACTCACATATTTCGGCCTCTCATTTACTATTTCGGATATTACGTCTTTCTTCCTTTTATAGCTCTCGGTAGCGATTCCACATGGCTCGCTTTGCGCCCGATTGCAGCGTGGCTCTTTAGGTAGCATCTTTTCTTTCTGCGGTAGCATGACATTCCTCATCGAACCAACTGTTTTTTCGAGCTCACCGGAATCCGATTTTTTCTTGGCGGTGGTACGTAGAGAACGAGAAATGTTGCTCCGTTGCTCGTGCATGTCGGTTTGTTGGGCAGTACTCTCTGAGAGCAGGGATGAGAGTCGAGTGGAGTATATTCTGGCTGTCTGTTGTGATTGCTGCTTTTTGATGTCGAACATTCTTTGCGTAGGTTGATGTACGTTTTTGCTGCACAGAGGCATGTGCGCAGTTTGGTTGGAAAGAGGTAATGATCCGGGTCGATGTTGGGTCCTCGGATCGTAGATCTTGTGGTGCCAAGAAACCAAGGTGGTCGCTTCTTGACACATCAGTGCCAAAGATCTCAAACCTGATTCGAGCGAAGGCAGGGCAGACACACAGAAAGTGCTCCGCCGTCTCATCCTCCTCTTCACAAGCTTGGCAGAGTGCATAGTCTGAGATGCCAACCCTTTCCATGTGCTTTGTCCACAGAAAGTGGCCTGGCCTCAGTCCAACCAGTTGTCTGCACTCTCTTATACTTAATGACAGGAGGGTTTGCGACAGTCGATCGGACATGACAGGTAACATAAATTTAGTCCATCTGTAGCCTCTCTCAGCCTGCCAAGCTCGTTTGAGGGTTGTAGTAACCCATTTGCTAACCGTGGCTTTGATGGCCGCAGAAGGTAGTGGCAAAACGGGCTCTGAGCCAAAGAAATTGGTCTCAGAGCCCATCTTAGCTAAGTAGTCAGAGGTCTCGCTTCCCACGATACCCTAGTGTCCCGGGACCCATGTTAGCATCAGGCAATTATGTCTACCGACATAGTTCAGCCTACATTTACAGGAATCGATTACCCATGATGTGGTTGGGGGCTGTCTAAGGCCATGAGCGCAGCTTGGCTGTCGCTGCAAATACATATAGATTTGCCTCTCCATCGGTTTTCCACAACAAAGTTTATCGCTTCTTGAACTGCATTCACCTTCGCTTGAAACACAAATGCATGCACTCCAAGAGCAAAGTGCAGTTTTGTCCTGCGGGATTCCATGTAGACCCCAGAGCCGGAGCCATGCACGGTCCTGGAGCCATCCCTGAATATGCGACAATACTTACTGAGCACGCCATTCGTGCTAACTGGCGGTAGTGAAAGGGTTACAAAAAAATTTATCACTTACATTATTAAAAAATAAATTGTCTGTTATTCTGACAAAGTTTCAAAGAAACTGTAAGCACATAAAATACCACTGCAAAGTTTTTTTTTTTCGTCATAAATATTTGCAGATGTGTCCCACTGCTTAGAAGGAAACATTTTTTTACAGTAGATCAAATTATAAAAGCCTTTTCCATATTTTATTGCAATGATCCCTTTTAAATTTAATTGAACACTTATTTTTAGTATTTTTCTAGTAATTCCCATTCGTTTTGCCATAATATAATTTATTGCATCATTTCTATTAAATTCCACAATTATTTTGATTATTTTTTAATATTTCTCTCAAGCACGTACGTTACAACTACTGCATTTATGTTACCATTTGCGTCAGCACATTTCATATTTCTGCTTGCAGTAAACACACGTAAATGCATTTAATTTTCTATTATATTACTTAGATATATGGTGACCGCCTTTAAGTATGCCTCATATTAAGGGAGCCCATTTTATTAACACACTGCATTAATAGACACTGTCAGTGTCCTATAAAGTAAGTTATTTATGCCGTTGGCTATGGTCATAAAACCTCAACATGTTTAAATGCCGAATGTGCGCAGTGCCTTTTATTTAGTTGTACTATATAAAATAGGAACCAAAAAAAACACATTTTTATTACTTATGTGGGACTCATATTTCTCACAAAAACAAAAAAAACCATATAAATAAGGTGCGTTTTATTATTATTTTATTTTTGCTTCCACCAATTAGCGAGCTGCAGGCGATTGTACTTCCAACCAGCTTTCTCTGATGAGAAAAAAGCAAAAAAGAAATAGAAATTAGTAACCCACAGTTTTGATGTGTAAATATGTGCATTAGATGCATTAGATAGGCATCTTTAGAGTTACTTCTCTCCAAGCTTGCGGGCATCCGATTTGAAATGCAACGTTGCTGGATACATGTTGCTAGCAACATTTTTTTCCGCCCGACTTTTGCTCATTATTATCTATTGTGACTGTTTCTAGTTCCTTAAATTATTCCAAGTTGTGGAGATTTGATGTTAACTGAGGGTTTTGCCCACCTGAGTGGAGAAATATACCATCTTTTGATCAACATTAGACCACTTAAAATCCATCCATGCTACGTGCTATCGGCGAGCAGAGTATTCGAGATTTCTTCCATAAATGTTGAAATACGTGCGTTTGGTGGGTATTTAATGCACATTTCAGGTATTTTTCTAGTTACCGGAATAATGCAAATTGTACAGTTCAGGGGATTGTTCCACCTGAACTTATATATATAATTGGCGCGTACACCCTTTTTTGGCTGTTTGGCCGAGCTCCTCCTCTTATTTGTGGCGTGCGTCTTGATGTTGTTCCACAAAACTTATGTATCATAATTATTTATTAATATCAAACACAACAAACTTTCGTTTTATTTTAACATTGGGTACAGGCAAATAAACGTAAAACGTATTTCTAAGGCGTGGAATCGAAAAATATGCGAAAAAATTCAAGTGCAATGATGAAAAGGTTAAGCTAATGAGAAAGGAAGACAAGAGGCTGAAAAAGCTTCAGAAGCTTGTTTTTATAACGCAGTGAATTTTAAATATTCTTCAACTTTTAGTGGTAAACTGCTTCAAAGACGAATAGCGAAAAAAGAATTGACGTTCAGTTATTCATAACTTAAAGTTAGCGTTTAGGAGCTGAGGTGATCTGATTGGCCTGGTGTTATATAGTCTATGCCTGTGATATTGAGGTTTCTATGATATCAAAATTTGTGCAACATATACAAAGGCCTCTCAGTGTTAATAAATGTTCAAGAGGTAAGAATAAATATGTTCCCCACGTTTTACACCGTATACCATATTGTTATATAATAAATACATTCTGTGTTTTATTGTAGTTACTATCAAAGCCAGCAAATAATTCACAACCATACAATAAATTTGGAACCAAATAAGTCTTGGATAGGCTTAAAGTTAGCCTCTCTGGCGTAAAATAGTGAATATACTTTAGCGGCCGAAGCATTCCATATAAAGGGTGGTTAAATTTCAAGGGCCGATGTTGAATGTGAACCACACCTAAATGTCAACGAGACCGTTGAACTTCTTTCTTTGGGGTTATTTGAAAGGAAAGGTGTACGTCGATAAGCCAGCAACAATTCAAGGGCTAAAGGATGAGATAATTCGGCACATTAACGGCATAGAACCTCAATTATGCCTCAGCGTCATCGAAAATTTGTACGTACGTAATTGAGCAATACCAATATTATCATAATAAAGAGAAATGACAATAATTTCCTAAAAAAATTGTATTTTATTCAAAATCAATACCGGCCCTTAAAACTTAACCACCCTTTACTTCACTTCCGGCAATAACGATGTGATTGCATTGCGTAAGAGACAACCTTTTGCAGGAATTTGTCTAGCCAAAATCCAGCTAAAAAAAGGTAGATATTCTGAGCGAGCAGAACTTTTTTTATTTTTTTTGAATAGCTTAAACATGATTTGTTGAATGAGATCACTGTTAATGACTGACTAAATGTGCGACAGAAAATGTCATATGACTCATGATTTAACTGAAATATCGGGAGTAATTTTATCAATTAATAATACAGCTTGGCATTTTGACTTCAAATTGGTGGAGCACAATATATTCGAGACGTGAACTATTCTTACATCTATGTGCGATATTGCAAAGCGTGCGTTTTTGGATTTTAGTCGTAGTCCGTTTTGAGCCTGGATGAGATGAAGCTTTATGTCGACCACTGATCATTGGGGGCTTTAAGCTTAAAGTGTTGAACTCTTTGTTCTACTGACACCGTTGAATAAAATGACTATAGCCTGGCTCGTCCGATCCGGAGTTTGCCAGCTGGGGTTTTAGTTCTTGCCACTTAGTATCGTATTCTTTGAACTTTACTCTTGCTTATCGACGAAGATGTAGCTGAAAGTTGTAGTTATTGGTTATCTGTTCAGGCAGATTCCTGAGTAATAGTTACTTATGCGAAGGTACATCTAACTAGCGGGCAGCACCATTTAACAGATATGCTGATTTTATCATTTCAAAAGAATATGATGTGCTTGACTTTGTAGGATTTTATAGTATGAAATTTCCGATTTACTTACTGTAAACTGCTAAATTTACCTCTTTCGTGTGCTCTTATCTAGAGTGTGCTGCAACATACCTTTTTTACTACTATTCGGAATTTGGTGCCCTAGTCTAACTTTGTTTGCTAATAGTATGTCTTGTTTCATAGACTTATTGCGAAATAAATTAATAAATATTCTAGCGCCCTTTCCATCAGTTCCATGTTGTTACGTTTGAACGCATTCACAAAGTGTTTATCAGATTTGCTTCGCGTTCACTACGATTTTCTGATCTCTTACCTGCATTTACACCGCGTCAAACAACTATAGCACAGGGGCTCATTGGCAAATCTCGACAAATTATTTACTTCTAATTTCCTTTTAATAATTTTTATGAAAAAATAGTTCATTTGCAAAAAATCATGAATTTTTCAATCCCATATAACTCCAAGTTTTAAAAATTTTTAACTTAAAAAGCAACAAATTTTGTTAAAAATTGCAAACTCTTTGATTGCAGTTCTTAGAAAAATTCCGAGTACGCATTTTTATGGCTTATTTAATTTTTTTATATAAATTCTAATTAAAGCCTTTATAGAAATTCTAATTAAAGCCGTGGAATTAGGATGAGACGTTTGTGGAATTTTTTTAGTATTTGTATAAAATTTTAAAATAGGATTTATTTGGTTTTTGTTAGACGATGCACTATGCCTGCAATAAAAAATAATCGAAACTAAAAACAGGAACCAAATAGTCAAGATTTATCGAAAAACTAGTGTGCTATCACGAGCTTATTGCGGGCTGTATGTAGTCGTTGTCGTAGCTTTCCTTGAAATCATTAAGTAAAAGATTCTAAATATTGTCTTACAGTTTCCCTTCTTGTACATTCCAAGGAGTTTGCCTCTGTCTGCAACTTTTAGGCAGCATAAATTTTTATGTATATATATAATAATGTATAATGTATATATATATATATATATATATATATACCCAAACACCCTGAAAGGGTGTACGCGCCGATTATATATATTTTCAGTTTGTTTGGCCAAGCTCTTCCTCGTATTTGTGGTGTGCGTCTTGATGTTGTTCCACAAATGGAGGGACCTACAGTTTCAAACCGACTCCGAACGGCAGATATTTTTATGGCAGAAATACACTCGTAGGTTTGCCATTGCTTGCCTAGGGGTGACCGCTATTAGAAAAATGTTTGTCTTCATTTTGGTGCTCCACCAAGACCCGAACCAACGTTCTCTCTTTGAATTTCGAATGGTAGTCACGCACCAACCCATTCGGCTACGGCAGCCCCAGTACCGCGAAGTTTTCTTCGTACATTCCTACCTTTCTATGCTGAAGATATTAGAATGAATTATTACCGTAATCCATACTTTGGCCGGGTTATTTATGAAATTAGTCACATCTCAATTTCTTTGGAACTTGATTTCTGTTCACCTAAGTAAGTAAAGTTTTACTAATATTCGGAATTTGATGCCTTAGTTTATGATTGAGTGCTTGTAGGAAAGTACGTTAATTGATTTCTGAACATCGAAATGAACTATTTTGCTATTTGCTTCATGAATTTGGTTCCATCGGGTGTTTTTTAAGAGCTCGACAACTTAAACTGATAATACAAGACAGAAATGTTGTAAGAGTGAATTGTGTTTTGTAAAATTTGGTAGATAATTCCATGGCATTTACGAGTATATTTGAATAAGATATCCGACATATGTCCGCCGCAGCAACGAGTAAATGGTAAGTGGTGCATTCAGGAATTCAATTTTTGTCAATTTTTCCCAATAAATTAGAAAAATATATCTAACTGAATCCAATCAGAAAAAGTGCGATCCAAACGGTGGGCAGTTCTTGCTCGAGCTATATTTTATAGGCGCTTAGCCGAAAGTCAGAGACCAACAAGTTGAGAACAAGGTCGAATCGATATTTCGGCGTCTTCTTTAATACTTCGCTCTATGAACCTCCTCATGAATAAATAAATGTTTTTCCAAGCGTTGTTCTGGCGTGAAACGATTGATGATGACTTGCCAAACCTTACTGAGCACAAATGTCATTGCCATTCTTAACTGTCAAACCATAGTTATCGGTATCGATAGCTCTCATGCAGCTAAAAAATATCGAATACTACACATTAACTCGTCTTGGCGGTATTGAAATATTTAAACATGGACATTATATCCTTAGTGGGTGGGACAAAATACTCTACATACAAACGCACTATTCTATCTATCGTGTATCTAAAACGAAAAAAAGCGTTAGTGCTTTGTCGCCACCTTGTGCCAGAATGCTAATGAATAACCTTTTACTTCACATCTTCAAGTACACCACTCCCGCTTTTTGTCTGTTGCTTTCAGTTAAGCAAAAATAGTCGGGTGGGTTTAGTCACTTTAGTTGGAACATGTCTTTCGCTTGAATGCGACTACTCATCGTTAATGCGACAGTTTTTGTTGCTGAGCTATTACACGTATTTGCCACCATTTGCAGTCAACACATTTCCTAGAAAAATGTAGCAATAAAAATAAGGAATGACTGCCACAAAGTGCCGCCCGAACTAAAAACACCATAATAATGTCAACGAAAAATTGTTATTTATGTGTATGTGTAAGTGCACAAAGCGATTATTTTTCTACATAGCTAACAGTTTTGGGTGCACGCACCCACATACTCAATTTTATACGTATGTATGTATTTCGAGCTTAGAATATTTGCTTGCAACTTACACAGATTTGCTGGTTGAATATATATTTTATTTCGCATCCAACACTAAACCCATTTTTTTCTGCCAAAACCAGTAGTATATCTATATTACCATGATGCTGGCATGTTTTCGAATATACTTACTTAGATGTATAGCTATATGTATATATATAAGTATATACTTATATCTTTCCATGAACATTTTTATATCTTTGAGAACATGCTCCTTAGATATGCGAGAGGAGGCCAAAAAGTTCACGGAATAGACAGTTTGGAGATATTTTGTTTAGCTTAGCGCTGCTTGGTGACTTAGAAAATCTATAAGTACTAAGTTATAGACAAATCGGGGAGTTAACCTTTGAGTTATCGAAAAATACACATGCCAATCATAAAGAGCACACCCAGTGTGGTGTAAATGCTTATTGACACTTAAATGACCGTAGGTTTACTCTAAGACCGGCGATTTTTTCGTTTGAAAATGAAAACTAAATGCATATAGGAAAATAATAACCCACATATTTATTAACCTTATTAATAATATAAAGGGTGGTTAAATTTCAAAGGCTGATATTGAATGTGAACCACACCTAAACGTCAAGCTTTTTTCTGCATTTCATTTAATATTTTTCAATTTCGGACTAACTCAATTTGAACCATGCAAAGATACACAATCGAGCGACGCGTTAAAGTTATTCAGGCTTATTATGAAAACGGGCGTTCAAAAATGCATATTGCGCACTTCGTGATTTTTTCGGTAAATTTTTGTTTTTTTTTGTTTTTTTATTTCTTCCATAAAATATTACACCTGTCGTTAGACAATAAGTAATTTGATTAACAAAAAGATGGAATGAGAGTGATATTGACAATTGATTACATGGATTTTGCAAGATCTGTTGGTGTTTGACGGTTAAGCCGACTTTGGGTAGATTTTTCTTTATTTGGTAGTCTTCTCATCATAGGATTTGTGTGCGTTAATAATCTTTTTATGTGTCTTCTGCTGGCCCTTTGTATTGTTTCATCAATAGTATCGATATCAAGGTCGCGATGAATATCTGCGTTAGGTATGTACCAAGGTGCATTAGTTAAGGTCCTAAGTATTTTAGACTGGACTCGTTGAAGTATACTTCGATTACTTGTTGCAGCAGTGCCCCAAATCTCAATTCCATATTTCCAGATCGGAGCAATTATCGTTCGATAAATAAGTACTTTATTTTGCAGTGATAGATTGGACTGAGGTCCAAGTAGCCAGTACAATTTCTTAAAACGATTTTTAACTTCATTTCGCTTTTTCTTTATATGCTCCTGCCAGTTTAATTTCGAGTCGATCGTAATACCCAGGTATTTCGCTTTGGAGTCAATATGCACGTCAGAATTACCAACGCTAACTGGTTCAATGGTTGTCCTTCGGTTTGTGTAGTTTACTTGTATTGTTTTGTCAGCGTTAATTTCGATGTTCCATTTTTTGAACCAGTTTAATGTCACATTTAATTCGTTTTGTAAATTTTGTTTTACGACTTTTGTATCTTTATGAGATACCATGAGGACTGTGTCATCCGCAAATGTTGCAATCATGCTGTTTTCTGACTTCGGTTCCGGTAGATCAGCCGTGTACAACAGATACAATGTTGGTCCTAAGACACTGCCTTGGGGAATGCCTGCGTTCATAGGTTGAATGTCTGAACATGCGTTGTTATATCTAACATAGAATTTCCTGTCTTGGATGTAACTCTTAAGCATAAGGTAAAAGTCATTAGGTAGTTGTGTTTTTAATTTATGGATTGACCCAGGGTGCCACACTTTGTCAAAAGCTTTAGCTGCATCGAGGTATATGGACATGCACACTCCTTTTTTATTCAGGTCATCATTAATTTTGTGAACTACTCTATGAATCTGTTGGATTGTTGAATGGTTTTTCCTAAATCCAAATTGGTGTTGGGGTATCAGATACATGCTTGTTATAATACGATTTATCTGGTCAAATAATATTTTTTCGAAAATTTTTGATATTGTCGGTAGTAGACTGATTGGTCGATATGATGTCGCTAGCGTAGCGTTTTTGTTAGGTATCGGGATCGCTATAACTTCAGCTACTTTCCAGGTACTAGGGAAATATTTGAGACTTATAGCAGCATTGAAAATATTTCTTAGATAAATTAATGCCTTGTCAGACATGTGCTTCATAATTGTTCCCGAAATTTGATCGTATCCAGGCGATTTATTGTTCTTTAGAGTTTTTATTAATTGTTTTATCTCTGTAAGTGTGATTTTTTATAATTTGCTTCTTATTCTCGTTTGCTGCATAAGTGAGATTTATGTCGTTATTACAATATTATTTTCAAAAGTATCTTTAAAATGTCGAGCTAAGACCGTTGCTTTTTCTGAAGTGGTTCGGGCCCATTTCCCTTTAGTTGTTTTTATTGGTGGTAAATGTATTGTGGCGCCCACTACTTTTTTCGTCGCCTTCCAAAGTGTGTAGTTTGAGGATTTTTTTGCGTCAATATTTTTGAGATAATTGCTAAGTTTTTTGTCTTTTTCCTTTTGAAGTAGGTCTCTTATATCTTTTCCCAATTTGTTTAGCTTTTTCTTGTCGTCTGGAAATCTTGTTGTCTGCTATTTCTTCCTTAGCTTTCTTTTGTGTTTTAGTTTCTTTTTTATCGTATTCTTTACTTTAGTTGGTGAAGAGGGTGTAGATTTACTAACTGCCTTAATAGTTTTGTCGTTAAAAAAAGCTATAGCTGTCTCAATTTCATCGCCTGTTTTCAAAGATACTTTTGTGTCTAAGTATGATTCCAAAAGCTCAGTAAACGCATTCGAGTCTGTACGATGATTGTAAAGTGGTGGATTTAAGTTTTGTTGCGGTGGTTGTTGGGTTCTTAGTATGATTGGCGAGTGATCAGAAGAGAGCTCAAGACAAGATTTAATTGCCAGTACGTTTGGATTAATTGATTTCATGATAAAAAAGTCAAGGAAGTCAGGTACCTTCTTAATGTCAGAGGGCCAGTAAGTGGGTTCTCCGGTACTTATATAATTACAATTACGCGCTCTGATGTCGTCAAGTAATGCTTTTACTTTCGTGTTTGTTAATCTTGAACCCCACATCATCATTGGACGATACGTGGTTTCAACAGGAAGGCGCCACTTGTCCCACTGCTAACGAAACAATGGTTCTTTTGCGTGAAAAATTTGATGGCCGAGTAATCTCACGTCGCGGGGATGTCAATTGACCGCCAAGATCATGTGATTTGACACCGTTGGACTTCTTTCTTTAGGGTTATTTGAAAGAAAAGGTGTACGTTGTTAAGCCAGCAACAATTCAAGAGCTAAAGGATGAGATAATTCGGCACATTAACGGCATAGAACCTCAATTTTGCCTCAGCGTCATCGAAAATTTGGACCATCGAGACCGCGGCGGCTATTTGGCAAATATTTTGTTCCATACGTAATTGAGCCATACCAACATTACCCTAGTAAGGAGAAATGACAATAATTTCCTAAAAAAATTTTATAATATTTTATTCAAAATCAACACCGGCTCTTGAAACTTAACCACCTTTTATAATTCATATGGGTGCGACCCTACAAAAAGGTCGTTTGCCCTTTTAAGAGTTCAAATATCTTTTCCCTTACCGTTGAGTTATGACCCACGGCCAATATAAACATCACAAACCGGTTTTCTGCAGCGCTTAATTTTTAAATTGATTGTGAACAAGCGCGGCTTGGTTTTCTGCATTTCCGTGGTGATATCAGAATATCCACTTACACCCACAATTATCCGTATAAATGGCAACAGGTTGCTCTGCATTACAACAATGTAGCCCATGATGCAAATTTGTGGTGATCTGAACTGTATTTCTAAGCAGTCAGGTTTGCTCTTTAAATGCCCCCCAATGCCCAATGTTATTAATAATGGATTTTTTAAGAAGAGTGATTAAACTTACTAATACTAATTTTAGTCCTACATTTCGTCAGCAAATTTACAGCTTTCTTTACTTTAGGGACTTTGAAGCTAATTTCATTCTTTTTCTACAAGTAACTAGGCTTCGCTTAGAAAGTCGCCATTAGAATTTTTTTCATGGAAGCAACTCACAGTTAAGTTTTTCGCTCTGTCATAACATGAAATAATCTTCTTTTTTATGTTAGCCTTAACTTTTTTGAGCTAAACGGAAATTGGGCAGGTTTCACACGAGCTATTGCAAATAAGTTTTGGAGTAAAGTTTATTAAGTTTTGAAAAAGATTTGAAGAAGTGCTAAAAAGTGAGTGGGCCCAAACCAACGCCAGGTCTTGATAAAGGGCCAAACAATTGTTGGGTATTTTTAATGAATTGGCAAACACTTGATTCTGGTCAGTACTGTCAATAATAATAACAATAAATTTGAAGCAAACGATCACCCAGAAACGTAAAAAAAGGCTTGGAAAGAGAAGGGTGTAGTTTTCCATCAAGACAACGCCTGGCCGTAACGCGCTAGAAACTCTAAAGCCTTGGATGGGAGACTCTACCGCATCTGCCAAAATAATCAGGGCAGACACCAAGCGATTATGGCATTTTCAAACATTTTCTTGATGGTAAAAAACTGTCTTAAAGATAGGTTTCATCTCTAACCTTCATCAGCTCAATTTCTGAAAATTGTGTATTATAAAGTTATTGAATAAAACGGCACATAATTAGTCTACATTGGAATATTCTAATTATGATAATTTCAGAAATTTTTACTTAGATATGTACATATATATAAATGATTGGCGCTTACATCCTTTGTTGTTTGACCGAACTCACAATCCAAATTGTAGTGTGCGCCTTGATGTTTTTCTACAAATGACAGGACCTAAAGTTTTATGCCGACTCCGAACGGCAGATGGTCTTTTATGAAGAGATTTTTATTGGCGAAGACCCACTTGGAGGTTATGGCATTGCCTGCCGAGGGGGTACAACTATTCGAAAATTGAAAAGTAATATTTTCTATCATTTTAGTGTTTCGTGCTTACAGTGGCTTTTGAACTCTTGCACTATCGAAGGGAGTCACGGCTATGGCAGCCACATGTTTATTACTAGGTCTTCAATTTCACATTTTTCGACAGCTGACTGCAGTAGGAAAAAATGGAATGCTCTAAATAAAGTATATTTTAGATCGAAACCTCGAACATCTGTGAATATAACTACAACACCGAATTAGTAAATTTATATTTCTCCATAAAGCCAAAAATAAAGTTCTAATTATTACTCCTATTTGAAGCAAACTGCGGTTGGGGCTCATCTATTTTTGTTAAATATTTTTTATGAGACTGTAAGTTGTAATAAAGGGTGGGCGTTTGCTTTTTGAACCACCTATTTTTTTGAGAATGGTAACACAAATGACATGTCAAATGTGTTCATAATTTACTTAAAGGTTTGACATTTACGAAATGGGACGCTATACGCTTGAACAAAATTGGGAAATATTGAAAACCTATTTCCAAAGTGGGGAGTCTTCTTCTTCTTCCGCGGTTACAGTAAATGGCGAAAGTTACCGTGATATGCTCAACGAGTTTTTGTTTCCAAAAATTGAAGAGGATGACATGGACGACATTTGGTTTCAACAAGACGGTGCAACTTGTCGCACTGCCAAAGTTACACTCGAACTTTTGGCTACCGTTTTTGAAAACCGAATAATCAGCCGAAATTCCGATATCAATTGGCCGCCTCGGAGCTGTGATTTAACCCCGTTGGACTATTTTTTGTAGGGAGCCGTTGAGGACAAATGCTATGCGAACCATCCAGAGACGATTGATGCTTTAAAACACGAAATCGAAGTTGCCATTCATGAAATTGGAGCCCAAACAATCGAAAATGTGCTTAAAAATTGGGTTGATCGAATGACCTACTGTAAAGCCAGTCGTGGCCGTCATTTGAACGATATTATTTTTCATTCATAAATGACTATGTTCAGTATTCACAATAAAGAAAAAGTTTGAAAAAATATTGATCAGTTTTGTTTTATAGCCGATTCAAAAAGCAAATTTTACATGGCCCACCCTTTATATGTATATAAGGTCCTCTAACTCCTAGTTGGAGCATACGGCGTCAACAACTCCTCTTCGCCATCGAACACGGTTTTATGCAAGGTCCCTCAGTTCGTTCCGGGTCTTATTTACGGACCTCAGGTGGTTCGTGGTCTGCCCGCACTTCGTCCTGTCTGTTGAAAGGGGTTCCATCGCAGCGCCTGCTAGACGATACTGTCGTCACTCTTCCTCATCGGATCGATTAGCCCTCGGATTGATTAGCCTTCCTTCGTAGATGGGTGTTGGATATAGTTCGAGGCTAGAAATTCGCATTATGCGGCGCAAGTAGCGGTTGATGAACGTTTGGAGACGCCTTGTAATCGTTCACGTTGTGACCTTTCACGTTGTACGGCCATATAGCAGGACGGACTATGACGTATGCGTTGAAAATTTGCAGTTTGGTGTGCGTCGTTATGTTATTATTTTGCCAGAGTGGTGCAAGTGTGCCGAACGCCGCTTTGGCTTTGGTAATTCTGCTTTCAACGTCACTTCCTCCATCTGCGACGATTATACGGCCCAAGTAACAGAAATTATCCACGCTTTCAAAGACCTGGCACCCACTTTTAAAAGATCTAATGGGGGGCGATATCTTCATCTCGATATATGATATATTATAATAGAAGCAGCATCGAAGGCGTTGGAGCTAAGCATTGAAGGAAAAAATGGCCAAAGCATCAGGAGGGAGACGTCAGAGCTATCCTTTGACATGATAGCGCTTGCCATCATGCCACGAATGGGCTAAAATTATAGGCTCTACTGCACGCCGACCACACTCTCCAGACGTTGTTTTTGCCTAATATTATTTCGATCGATGGCATATGCTTTGGCTTATCAGCATTTTCACGTAACGAAGAAGTCAAAAGTACATCGATTCATGGAGTGCCTCTAATTACAAGAAGTGTTTGTGCTTAATTCGTGTGTTATTCGAAATATTCGGTAATGGCAAGAAATGGACAATTAATAAATTTGAAATCGCGTTTTTGAAATAATGCGCATGCGTATATTAACTAGATTATGGGATTGATTCCTATAAGTTTCTTTCGTTTTATTTAACACATTTATTATAAATCGTGACCCAATTTATCCTGGTATTGCGTACGAGCTGCCTCAAGTGAATACTTTTGTGCTTAATTCATTTTATGGCTCATGCGTTTTCTTACTTTTTTAAAGCTATTCTATTCATTATTTTTACACAAGTTTACGGGTTTCAGTCCGCGTATGAGAGAAGAACCAAAAATCAATTCAAGTAATTTCCCTTTTCATTTAACATATTGCAATCAGCATTATCAGACTTCTCTTACTTTTTTGTGTTGCAAAACTCTCATCTAAAAATTCGGTTTGATTTGAAATACAAAATTTTTTTCGTGTAAACCCTTTCAGCGAACTTTTCCATGGCGGTTCTATTTCCACAGTTTTCATGTTTTCATGTCCGTTATTGGTTTAACTAAATATCCAGAATTTTTGATGTTACATCATATCTCACACACACATACACAAAAATACGTGCAGACGTACATAAGAAAGAATAGCGCACGCAGCAACAAACATAACTACATGAACGGTTGCGAGATCGATGGTCATCGTAAATATGGGTTTCTCATTTTTTTCCTGCATAACTAAATAGTTTCTGTCGCATATATCATAGCGTAACTGTACGTTTTGTAACGATTTGTTGTCAGACAAGAAAAAAATTCCCCCGACTGAATAGGAGTAAGCACTGACCGCTTGTTACTTTCTAAGCTCATTCCTGCTTGTGAAATGTTGATGTGTGGCTAAGAGCCATGCAACTTTTTCATTCGCTTGCCATTTTTTTAACATTCCATTCCTTTTTTACTTTTTATGTTTTTATGTTTTTTTTTTTACTTTTTTTGGTCTCTTGTTTGTTGTTTCCTTTGCGTGATATGTGCAGAATTTATTTATGTATTGTATCGTTGATTTCATTGCTCATTCGTTTTCATTTATTTATGTAGATTTCATTTTGGCAAGCAAAGCAAAACGTGACACAAATGATGATGAGTGATTTTGATTAAATACCTACATTGCAGGCATTGAATGAATGAATTTATTCTAGCCTCCAACCGAATTTCATACAACTTGGCCCCTCTGTGAGTTTTCCCCTTTCCGTAAGGGGTTCCACGTGTTACCCGCTAGCGATTTGGCTTGTTATTACTTCTGATTATTGTAAGTGCTGATGATATTTACCTCTTCATTTGTCTATGTGAATATTCCCTTGTACTCAGCACGCTTTATAAGGGTCGAATGCAGTAGGTAGGGTTTGGGCTTGGTTTGTTATTAGAACCCTTTCGGTGAAATTTTTTCAAAAGCTTTTAAACAATGAGTAGTACATTTTATTATAATTGTTTTATTTACTAAGTAAAAATATTTTTAGATTTTCCTGTTTTCTTACTAGTAGCACAGTAAGCAGAAACCAGATATATACCTATGAAATGAGACGTTCAGCTATTAGTCCATAGATGTCGCTAGAAGTATTTTTAAACCTTCCCAAATGTCTTGTTTTTTTCATCTGTCATCTGTCAACAAGATTCAGTTCATTCTTTGTTACGTTTCATACAACAATGCATTTTTGTCGCTCTTAAAAATGCCGAATTTCGTGCCTTCAAGCTTCTGTTATCAATTGAAGAAAAACGCTTCTCAAGCTCATGGAAGCTTATGGTGGACATGCTCTAAGTAGCGCACAGTGCTTCAGGTGGTTTGAAAAATTCCCAAGTGGTGATTTTAGCGTGGAGAACGAGGACCGTGGCCGGCCACCGAAAAAGTTTGAGGACTCCTAATCGCAAGCATTGTTGGATGAAGATGATGGTCAAATGCAAGAAATAATGGCAGAGCAATTGGGAGTGACCCAAAAAACCATTTCCAAACGTTTGAAAGGCATGGGCATGATTTTAAAGGTGCCGCAAGAACTGCCAATGTGACAATGCACCGCCACATCGAAAAACAGCGACCCGGGAATTGGTGGAGACGTACGATTGGGAACCGCTGGTGCATGCGGTTTACTCACTAGACTTGGCGCCTTTCGATTATCATTTGTTTGCATCGATGGGCCACGCACTTTCCGAGCAGCGCTTCAATTTCCACGAAGAAGCCAAAAAATGGCTCGATGATTGGTTTGCGGACAAAGACGGCCAACTTTTTTGGCGCGGCATCGACAAATTGCCTGAGAGATGGGGAAAATGATTAAATTAAATTTGTAACCATTTTTTGTTAATAAACTTTTGAAATTGAAATACTCATTTCATAGGTATATACCGAATATGTTTCAAAATAGTCACTTGTTCTTCCGAGTTAATCAAAAGGGGTTAAAAACGATCTGCTTACTTCAGATTCTATCCAACCAATAACATATACACACCTCAAAACTTATGAAATGCATTTTAAAAAGCTCCGAATGAATTTCGGAAAGTATTAAATATATTTCAGAAATGCCAATAGCTTTTCGAATGCAATCAAATGGGTTTCAAACTAATCAATTTCATTTTGAACTACGTATGTGCTTTAAAAAGCTGTAAATGTATTTCAGGAACTGTAAAATATATTTAAGAAATGTAACAGTTCACACCAGTTATCTTCAGGCTCATTGAATTTAGTTTCAAAATAGTCGCGAGTATTTCCTATTCCGGCCAATAAACCTCAAGTATTGAGAAATGAACTTTTTAAAACAGCGAATATATTTTGAAAAGCGTGAAATGGATGTGAAAATCTCACATCACACAAAAATTGTCTTAGAAAAAAAGGCAGGTGCGAGACCCTTTTTCTCAGATTCATCCAAATTGAAGACCCAGTAAATACACCGATTATTTCCAAATTCTCAATATAAACGGAAGGACGGGAGCTTTATCAGGCAATAGCCTTTCAGAAGATTTAGTTTAATTCGGATTCTTACTGCGTCAGAAGGTGCTGTTCTTTTGAGCACCTAAGAATTTCAGTTTCAATTAAATTAATTTCAGAAAAATTTAAATGGAAAATATTTTCAATAAGTATTTTCTATATAGCTAACTTCAACGGCATGAATTGTTTCCTTTCTTAGTCTTCTATCAGTATTTACTTTCTTAGCTTAACTCCATTTTAGACTTTGTCTCAATTAGAGTACATAAACCACCACCCTCCGCACTTCATACTTTTGGGCGCCCTAGTCGTCTACATATAGGCTTTTTGAATCGGCTATAAAAAAAACTAATCAATATTTTTTCAAACTTTTTTTTTTTATTTTGAAGATTGGACATTGTCATTTATGAATGAAAAATAATAACGTTCAAATGACTGCCACGACTGGCTTTACAGTAGGTCATTCGATCAACCCAATTTTTAAGCACATTTTCGATTGTTTGGGCTCCAATTTCATGAATGGCAACTTCGATTTCGTGTTTTAAATCATCAATCGTCTCGGGATGATTTGCATAGCATTTGTCCTTACCGGCTTTCCACAAAAAATAGTCCAACGGGCTTAAATCACAGCTCCGAGGTGGCCAATTGATATCGGAATTTCGGCTGATTGTTCGGTTTTCAAAAACGGTAGCCAAAAGTTCGAGTGTAACTTTGGCAGTGTGACAAGTTGCACCGTCCTGTTGAAACCAAACGTCGTCCATGTCATCCTCTTCAATTTTTTGAAACAACTCGTTGAGCATGTCACGGTAACGCTAGCCATTTACTGTAACCGCGGCTCCTCGCTCATTTTCGAAAAAAATGGCCCGATGATGCCGTCAGACAAAAACCGCACCAAACAGTGACTCGTTGTGGATGCATTTGCTTCTCTACAGTAACGTGTCGATTTTCTGAGCCCCAAATCCGACAATTTTTCTTATTGACGTAGCCACCGATGTGAAAATGAGAAAAGGCGAAGAAGATTCACCATTTTGGAAATAGGTTTTCAATATTTCCCAATTTTGTTCAAGCATATAGCGTCCCATTTAGTAAATGTCAAACCTTTACGTAAATTATGAACACATTTGACATGTCATCTGTGTTACCATTCTCAAAAAAAGAGGTGGCTCAAAAAGCAAACGACTGTATTTTTCCACTTCTTAATGAGTAAAAGCGCGTTTGCTGTAACATAATCTCTATTTTGTGCATCTGAAAAAGTATGTTAAGAAGAAAAGGACTTGTAGCCGGTTTTTTGGCTATAATTTTTTTCTTTAACTCATTCGACTTTACCCTTTTTTAGGGCATTCACATCTGCGAAATAATTTTGAGCTCTTGAGGATTTTTGTTGGCTAAAAAATTATTCAAGGCAGGCAACTATTCATGGTGTGACTCCACTGTGCTATAAGGGATTTATAGTACCAACAGAGTAGCACTAGGATATTCCGGCCTTCTAAGTGAGTTCTTGTGTTTAGCCCTTTGTTTTGTAGATACATATATGAAGGCCTTGGATAAATTTCTGCATTTGTCGTACTTTTTAGTTCATAAATGGGGCGGACTAAGAGTCTCATAACCTCAGTGGGTGAGTGTTTGTTTAGAATAGTTTTCCGCAGTCGTTTTCCGGACATTTTTTTTTATTATTTTTTGAAAGCAAAGTTTTTTATCTATCAATAGTTTTTAAGAATATCTCAAGCCCAATTTAGCTCACCCGTAAAAGGAATAGTACTCTACAAGCATTCAATGACTATACTGCTATTACTTTTCAAAAATCTCCTGTTTAACTAGCTTTATGAAAGCACTTTTCTTGTCATGTTGATAGTACCTTTCCACATGGAACACCCAGTTATTGTCACCATTTTCCAAAATTACCGTTTTCACTTTTCATTGCACACTTTTAATTGTCGCGGTTGGAGCATAATCTTATATTTGCTTCGGTTTTGGTTTACATTTGTTTTGAGATGTTTCTTTTAGCATTAGTAGAATCCTGTTCACCTATACACTTACTTACTGATATCTTATGAAATGGATAAATATTTTAAAAGCACATGCCAGGCATGTCAATACTTAAGTAGTTGTATATACCTATGTACATTGCATGTGTGTTTTGTAATTGAGTGGTTAGAGCTTTTGGCTATTTGTTTCCTTTGTTTACAAACAAGCGTGTACATGAGCTGTAAGCCTAAAATTGTATGTTAAATATTTATAATATTATCCAATTAGCTCACAAACACATACTTAAATAGAGCCTCATTGTGTTTGGTGTTGCGAGTGGATAAAATGTTAATTAAACTATAGTTATTATATGCGTATGCACTAGAGCACAAAGATATTATACATTTATTCACACTAGGGAATCAAATTAGTTACAGGGTAGAAAATTTCATAATTTTGAATTAGATTAAAAAACAAAAAATTTAGCAGTTTTATGGCCCATTAAATTTTAGTAAAACAAAGTGAAAGTTTGAAGTTCTATATACTTTCGCTGATTTTTGATAAGGTATTTACCGTGTTTACTAAAATTTAATAGGCTACAACACGTTTTTTTTTTCGAACTCCATGTATTCCATACAATCTGTCATAACAATATCAATAAGTACTATTTTTACCTACAATTTAATTAAGAATAGCTTAGAGTAAGAATTCCCAGTGGAATTCGTTACTTAATAATGAACGGCATGTGAAGGTACCCCGCACGACACTAACCACCTCTTCACATGCCCCCTCAAACCGACTCATCTAACCCCCTCTCCCTTTGGACCCAACCTGTCGAAACTGCATGTTTCCTGGGCCTACCCTTAGATGAGCTAGACGAAGACGAACGATGATATGACTACACTGACAGGGCTACTTATGCTGTTAACAACAACAACAACAACAACTTAATAATGAACAACATACAACATATACATATACTTATTATACAATTTAACAACTTTTGCATTTACGTATATTACGGTTTAAATCTTTGCATTAAATCGTTAGGCTGACATTTTTTTAATCTTGAGGAGTAGCTTATCTTGGAAAGGTTATTTGCTCGGTTATTCGGATGAGTGGCAAGTCGATTGTTGTATCTCTGGCTGAGGTTGTTTATTTCTTCGAAAACTGTCGTAACTTTTACGTCACGGTGCAATATCTCGTTTCGTACAAACCATGGCGCATTGGCCCACATGCGGCGAACCTTTAACTGAAATCTTTGCATGATTTCTAGATTTGATTTTGCTGCTGAGCCCCATAATTGAACGCCATACGTCCATATCGGTTTCAGAATAGATTTGTAGATAAGCACCTTATTGTGTAGTGTAAGTGCTGAATTGTAGCCGATTAACCAGTGTAGTGATCGTAATTTCAGTCCAAGTTGCTTTTGCTTTAAAAATATATGCGATCGCCAAGTAAGACGCCGGTCTAATAGAATACCTAAATATTTGGCATTATTTGTTTGTGGTATTGGAACGCTGTTAAGAGATACGGCAGGACATGAGCGATTTCGAAGAGTGAAAGTTATCTGCGCCGATTTGCTTTCGTTAGCTTTTATGCGCCATTTTTTCATCCAGCCGCTAACACTGTTAAGGTTTTCTTGTAGGTAATCAGAAGCAATTGAGGGAAGAGTACTCCTGGCCATGACGACAGTATCATCTGCATACGTGGCTGTATATATATTCTTTGATAGTGGAAGATCTGCCGTGAACAAAGTGTACAAGTCGGGGCCTAGAACACTTCCTTGTGGTACACCTGCTCCGATTGCGTGAAGGTTAGTGGTTTCGTTGTTTACTTTAACACGAAAATGTCTATTTTGCAAATATGATTTTATGAGCATATAACAGTTGTGCGGTAAGCCTTGCTTAAGCTTGTATAGCAGGCCTTCATGCCAGACTTTATCGAAGGCTTGCGTTATATCTAAAAATGCCGCTGTACAGAATTGCCGCCTCTCAAGTGCTTGTCTAGCGAAATCATACACACAATTAACTTGCTCTATGGTGGAGTGATACTTACGAAAACCAAATTGGTGGGCTGGAATGAGATTTCTTTGCGCAATTATTGCTAATTGCTTTATCCTTTTTAAAAGCAGCTTTTCGAAGAGCTTGGAGGCAACAGGCAATAGACTTATTGGCCTGTAATTGGATACCACGCTCGGGGTCTTCCCTGGCTTTTGTATAAGGATGATTTCAGCAACTTTCCACTGAGTTGGGAAATGCTCTTGTGTGATCATCGCGTTAAATATAATGGTGAGGAATTTGTATCCACATTTGGGCAGTTCTTTTAAAACCTTACTAGTTATTAGATCGTAACCTGGCGCCTTTTTGGTTTTAAGAGTTTTGGTTGCTGCCTATCTAACTTCTTTCCAGGTAAATCGTACAGTCGGAAAATCCATTTGAAACGGAGCTGAGAGAAATTCGTTAACTTCTGAGTCTACCTCCGCACTTTGACTCGGAAATGGTTGGAAAACATTTGATAGATATTTGGCAAACTCTATTGCTTTTTGCTTATCAGTTTTTGCCAAATCTCCATTATACGTTTTTATCGTTGCGTTATGAGGCGTTGGTTGTGAGATCTTTTTCGTTGCCTTCCAGAGTGAGTAGTCAGTAGTTTCCGTAGTTTCCGTAGGTGACAAGTTGGATAAGTATTCATGCAGTTCTGAGTTTTTTGCGTCTCTTATAGTGTTTTTTAACTGTTTTGTGAGCTTATTTAGTTTTCTTTTGTCGTTCCTGTTTCTGGTGCTTTGCCATATGCGCCGAAACTTGCGGTTTTCTGATATTAAAATTTTCACGTGATCGTTAATGTGCTTTTCAGCGTGAGTGTGATTAATTTCCGGCGTAGCGGTCCACGCAGCTCTTTGAATGCAGTTGTTGAAAATCTCAACGGCCGTGTCCAGATCAGAGTTGGATCCTCGACTAGTTCTTTAAAGTATTCCCAGTTTGTCATTTTATTGTGTAGCAAATAAAACACCGGATCTTATAGATTTTTGCATATGCAAAGGTGTATCTAAAAATCAGGTCTCCATAGACACATGTCTAGATCTCTCATCAGACCACTCACCTTTGCTGTTAACAATAAACTCTTGTTTTCAAAAAAAGGAAATGACACCAACGCTACAATACTACGTACGGATTTTTTTTTTAATTCTGATAATAAGTTTTAAAATTTTAATGGACAATTTTCTAATTTTTATACATCTTTTGCAAAGTGTGAAACTATGATTATTATCGGGTTTTTTGTAAATTGAGTTACATTAAAAAAAAAATTAATTTAAGTTCAAAAATAAATTAGTAAGTTTTCTATCCTTGCCAAAGTTTGAAGCCTTTATACTAATTTCGGGGGGAGTATCTTTTATTGTCATTCCAAATTTTTTCAAGTTAAGTCAAGCAAAATCAGAGGTTATGCTTCTTTAGTAACACCTCTAACAAGAACACATACGAAGCTTTTGAAATGGCTTGGACAAATCCTATTCTTTAAAAGGGATCAACAAATTAGAACAGCGTTAGACTAAGTGTATAAGGCAAAATGACTTTTCAAACGTCCCTGTACAAAGAGATAAACCTCTGTGCGTAAAATTCGCCATTCAAGAGTTGATAAAACGAAGGTAACTGGCAAGGCAGCGAAAAGAGAGTTAAAAAAATTGATATTTGCCCACCCAGTTTTGTAGTTGAGTGTATTTTAGAGTGACAATTGGTCCCATGTCCATCACCAGTGGTAAAATAAAATAATGAAAAGTTAGGAAATCGTCTCTAATCATTCGAATCCTGCTGGGCTTCCACTTTTCGCAAGTTCAGTAGAACAGCTGCTAGCAGTTGATGTCTTAACTTGAGCATCTGCGAGTATCACCTTAGCTTTGGTTGACGCTTGATAAAGGAAGAGTGGAACCTTACAGAGGCTTTCGAAAACTAACGAATGCTCTCAAAAAAGTATGCACTGCTTCTCACAAGAATACCAACGGGCATTGGTCTGATGTGCATTAAGTCGCCGCCAACTTCGCAGCCACGTTTGATGATTTCTGTAGGAACTGTAGAAATGAGTAAAAGTGGAGTCCATTCAACTTATTCTGTGCGAAAGCCTCTTTTATCGCAGAATATGCCTCAAATTTCTGAGGAGCCACTTTGATCATCACATTTTAGGAGTGTGTGTTTCCAATAAAGCGGCTTACTGGTATAACTATAAGATTGGAATGGCTTGAAGACATGTAGAGATAGGAATGAGGACAACTTTTCCTGTGCAATACAATCAGCTTGTGGGGCCACAGAGTGAAATTTTTTTAATATCAGCTCATGAAACTTAGGCAAACTATTTTCTAGTAGCGGCCATTCCTCATCCTATAAAAAGCCATCGACTAGCCGAAAGTGGTATTAAATGCTAGGCCCCATTTTTAGTGCGAGATCATCCATGTGCCAACAGAAATACCAAAAGTAGAAACTCTTTTCAATGGCATGAGGCGCATGTTGAGTAAATTTTCTCATACAACTGTTTCCCTGTATTTCAGACGATTGTTTTTTTAAGTGGTTTTTTTCGCGCGTAGTTTTTAGCAGAAAATGTAAATATTTCTTAGTTCTTTTTACAGAAAATGCAGTACGAATTGTTTTTTTTTAGTATAAAATTCCTCCGCAAACAAAACCTCTCTTTCCTCTCTTGAAACAAACAAATTTCGAACGATTTTGTTCTTGAAAATTTTTAACTTGGTTTGCTTTTTAAAGATATATTTTTGCAAAAAGCGATGTACAGATAAATAAATCGATAATTTTCGCAATTTTTGCCTACAAAAAATGTTGGAAGAGTTTTTGTTAAGAAAATTTTTATAAAATTTCAGCCGTTACAGTAGTAGCTATAACAGCGTTTACATCAATTTTCACCCGTAATAACCGTCTCATAACAGACACAGCATTAGTTCGAAAAAAAAAAAACGAGTCAACAGATGTGCAAATATGATTATGCTAGTGGCAAAAAACAAACAGACGAAGTACCGAAAATTGCAGATGTAAGTGCTTTAGTTAATAATGGGCCAGTTTAATCCATTTCATGCCATTCATATTAATTGGGAATCTCTATGAAGTTCACATTGCACCAAATTTAGGTGCGCAACTAAGTCAATAGATGCCGCCAGCAGTGTGTGCTAGTCGATTCTAACATAACCTAAACGTCATAAACGAAGCTTAGACATACGGTAAACGAACTGCTTCGACAAGTTAGTGATTTTGTTTTGGTATCATATAATTTTGGTTTTGTGAAAATGTCTGATTTTGTGCCGAGGAATCGTTATTTGCGAGAAGTGTTCATTTTCCTCTTTCATTCGAAAAAAACGGCGACTGCAGCGCATCGAGAGCTACAAAAAGTTTATGGAGATGCTGCTTTTTCTTCATCGCATCGCGGCGGGTGATGAAAAATGGATTCATTACAGCAATCCAAAGAAAAGAAAGTCATGAGGACTGCCTGGTCATGCTTCTACGTCGTCACCTCTGCCGAATATTCACGCTGCGAAGGTTATGCTTTGCATTTTGTGGGACCAAGTTGGTGTTATTTCTTATGAACTGTTAGAACCAAACGAAACCATCACTGAGGATCGGTATCGACTTCGATTGATGCGATTGAACCGAGCACTGCGCGAGAAGCGGCCGCAATACACGGAGAGGCATGAATAAGTGATTCTGCAGTATGACAACGCTCGGCCTCACGTTGCCAAACCCGTTAAAACCGACCTGGAGTCACTGAAATGGGAAATCGTACTCCATCCGCCATATTATTCAGATATTGCTCCGTCCGATTATCACCTGCTCCGATCGATGGCACATGGTCTAGCTGACCAGCAGTTCCATTCAAAAGAAGACATTAAAAAATGGTTAGATCCGTGGATAGCCTCAAAAGATGAACAGTTTTACCGCGACGTTATACGAGATCTACCAGAAAGATGGGAAAAAGTAATAGCCAGCGATGGGCAATACTTTCAATGACTCACTTGTAACCATTTTTTCAGAATAAAGTTGTATTTTCATAAAAAAACAGCGAGAACTTAGTTGCGCACGTAATACCTAAAAATACTTATCTGCTTTGAGAATCAAATCAATTGAAAGAGAGAGCCCACATTTAAAGCGCCGAAATTTCTTCGAGTAGATCGAAGATGTTCGAAAGAGTTACACATTTTGGTGTGAATGAGGCTAATATTATAATATAGTGTCACTTATAATTTAATATGTAAAACAATACCTCTGCTGTAGATGTAAGTAACTTTCAAGTTTCAGTAAAAACATGCGCCGGGTATAGATAGCACTTAATTCGCAATCAAAAGAGTAAAGCTGTCATCCGTACCTGATTAAATATGAAGTGCATTAATAATATTAAATAATTATGCTTTTGTATGTATGTATGTATGTACTCAGATGTTCTCAAATGCATCTTATTAAGTATGCCGAAAGGCTAAATATTTTGACATTTACTATGTAATAACATAATCTTCTGTTTGTGTGTACATTCACACAGCCATTATTCAAGTATTCATTGACAAATCACAATTCTAAAAGCCCCAAGCAGTTAATGGTTAATGATTTATGACATAACTTCATTGTGAGCTTTGCATGGGTTTTATAAAAATAAAGCGAACTGTCAAAATCAAATTCAGAGCTAAATTCTTGAAAGCTTAATTAACCTTCTTACAATAAACCCAGCGATTTCTCTCCTGCTGCTCAATCGATACGAGGTTCAAGTCGTTAACTTTATTTTATTTTAAAATAATTATGTTTTTATAAAAATGTATGTAAGATAATTGATATCTTCCAGTGCTAATATTAGAGTAGTGGTGGGTGAAGTTCAAACATTCGATCGTTTGTCTCCCTTCATGTTTGAATATGTCTTGCTTCGTGAAACATTTGCATCCGAGAGTAAGCAGGCTTTTAACATCGTTTGCAATACAGTAAGCCAGTTGATTTTCTGGTAATCTAATGTGACCCGGCGGCCGCCGTAGCCGAATGGGTTGGTGCGTGACTACCATTCGCAATTCACAGAGAGAACGTCGATTCGAATCTCGATGAAACACCGAAATTAAGAAAAACATTTTTCTAATAGCGGTCGCCCCTTGGCAGGCAATGTTAAAGCTTCGAAAGTATTTATGCCACTAAAAACTCTTAGTAAAAAGCCAACAATCATTCGAAGGGCATAAAACTGTAGGTCTCTCCATTAGGGGGAAAACAGCAAGACGCGCTTCAAAAATTGGAGGAGGAGCTCAGAGGAAGCATGGAAAGCCTTACTCCGTCAGTGCCGATCCCCCTGGTACTACCGTCAAGTATTTCGGCTACCTAACCATGGCTTGCCTTCAATTGTCTTTACCGCATTTACTTTTACGACCTCTATCGCGTATGTGGTAGATCGCTTCCTCCTAAAGCCAAACTGGTAGCTTGACAGCTGTCCATCTACATATGTTTCCAGCCTCACAAGCTCACAAGCTCAAACAACTTACCGATGGAGTCCAACATGCACAGTGGACGGTATTCATTTGGAGAGCAAGCACCCGTTTTTTTTTTTGGTATAACTACCAATTTTTGTAATTTCCAGATATTTGTAAAGACGCCTTCTTGCAGGTACACATTAAAAACTCTCGCAAACAAGCATGGGTTTTGCGCCACTGCTTTTTTCAACGTAATGTTTGAAATTCCATCTGACCCAGGCGCTTTTCGATGCGATAATTTGCTACCTAGTTTGATCACTTCGTGTGTATTTTCCCCTGGATGTTGGTGGCTGGTTCGCTACCTATCGTTCTGACGAAGTCAGGCTGCGGAGGGAAGAGTTCTCGTACAATCTGGTCGAAGAGAGTTAGGCATGTTGGTTGTACCGTCTGCTTCATCTTGTTCCGCACTATTCTGTATACCGAGCCCCATGGGTTATTATTGACGTCGTCACATAGCTCTTTGAACATATTGCGCTTGCTATCGCGAATGGTCAGTTTAAACGCTTAACTTTTCTTTTTGTAGTTGAGCCTGAGTTCTACGGTGTTGGTTGCATTCCGTGAGCGCTGACATAGCCTTCTGGCCCGACTGCATTGTGCTCGCAACTCCGCAATCTCGTCGTTCCACCAATATGCTGGCTTACGTGTTTAGCGTCTTCCTTGTCGGACCATAGCTGTATCGCATGCTTTGGTGATAGCTGACCTTATCCCCGGGCTGTAGTTTCAACCGTAAGTATCACCTTGGTGTCGTCGAAGCCTATCTCAAAGAGCTTCTCGTCGAAGCTTTTCCTTTTCCACCCATTCTGCCGTTTGTAGGGTATCGTGTCTACTTGAGCTTTTTCGATGGCAATGACTATTGCCCTATTATCGCTATATGTGTAGGAGTCACTGATATACCATCTTGTAGCTCTACTTAGTCCCCTAGATAGTGTTTGGATAAGCGGGCTTTGCGCTGCTTCGGAGTGGTTGAGATTAAGTTGCAAGACCTTCATAATTTCTTCTGTTGGGATGCTCTCTGGAAAGCGGGGCATGTTCGCCGTCCCGACACATCGTTAGTGTCACTTTCGCCGTGCTGTAGGCATAGCGCACACCTCGGCGTATTTACGCAGTTTTTAGCCTTATGGTCTTGCCCTCCACATCTGAAGCACTGAGTAGTGCGGTCATCTTCGCTCTTGCAGTTCCTTGCCAGATGGCTGAAATCGTGGCATTTGTAGCACCTTGTTATAGCTGCTCTCTGACACGGCAGTAAACCCAGCCAACACGTATTTTGGATAGGCTTAACAGTTTTTGTGCGGACGCCGATGGTAGGCTGCGGGTGCATGTCTGCGTGCCACCGTGTGCTGTATACATTGCTCGAATGGCCCTTTTCCGTCAGGGAGGCCATTTTTTATCGCCTCTAACACTTCTTCTCTGGACGTCACTTCATCAATATCTTTTATTTGTATGGTCATTTCTTGTGTTAGGGAGCGAACCTGTGCACCTTCGCCGAGGACACCTTCTATTGCTGTCTTGAGCTCCTCAGTAGCTGGATCAGCTTGCCGCTTTATTTCGAATAATAATTCGTCCTTCGCCGTCTTTCTAATGCCCTTTATTATATGGCTCAGTTCTTTGAGCTCAGTTTGCGATTTAATTTTCTTTAGCATATCCGCGTATAAAAGTTCACCGACTTTCTTCAGGACTAATGCGTCAGGTTTCGTTGATATTTTTTGCGTGGTTTTGGTCTTATGTTTGACCACGGTTGACCGGCCTTCACGGGTGCCCTCCACGCCTAGGGGCGCATTCATGTCTACTGCCGCCACCCTTTGTTTATTTACAGCAACCACCTCTTTTCGTTCGTTGGAGTAGTGTTGTTGCTCTTTGAGCCTGGCTCCTATTGGTCCTCTCGGCGATTCTAGGCGGATGCACTTTACTATTTGCTGCGGCGAATTGGGTGCATCCCGCCCGTTATTGGCCGCCGTGCGGGCTCGCTTTGCTTGCTTTTTGCGATCGTTCTCCATTGTGTCAGTTTGTGTGCTTTAATTGGTGTGCACAGTGGGTGGCTTAGATATGCTGGGCGAGTCTAATGCTTTCTGATGCAGCCTCTCTATTGCACTCACCAAGTCTTTCATTGGAATTTTGATATGCTTCTGCACTTCCATCATACCAATGAGCTCTCTTAGTTTTCCTCCCATTACGCGTAGCGGCTCTCCGTCTGATTCTCGCTTTGCCGCTTGCTCCCTTTCCTCTTCCTTCTGCTGTTGCGTGTCGCTTTTTTCCATGTCTGGAATTTTATGCTCGCATTGGTGCTTTTCAGCGCGCTCTTGCTCAGGAGTGAGTATTTTTTTTCTCACACGTGATTCTAGCTCGTCTCAAAAACGGATTGATCGTATCGCTCTTTTCGTTCGATTCTCCGCATATGCCCGGAGACTCGTTCGGCATGTTGTTGGGTGGTTTGCTTATATCTGTGGGAGTCAGATGCCATTCACCTGCGTAGCTGTCTGAGCAGATGTGCAGATGGTAATTAGCTATTCTCTCTCTTCCCACACTTTGCACCGCTCGCTATATAATTTCTTAGTTTTTATTTATATATATGTGTATGTATATTTTTTTCTTTTATTATTTTTTTTTTGTGAGATTAGTAAAAAAAGGAAAGTTACGCAGTTGTCTGAGCAGATGTGCTTATAATAAGCAATTGTTCTCTCTCTGTCAGCGACAACACTTTTCACCGTTTCCTTAATAGTTTTTCAGTTTTTCTTTTCTTCCTTGTTTTTTTTAAATTTTATTTTTTTGTATTTTTTACTCTTTTGAAGTTTGATAAAAAATGGCTGTATTTACCCCTGGTTGGTCAGGTACACCTGTCAGAAGCAATCACTGGTCACTGCCCTAGTCCCTAAGAGCACACTTGCACACTTTTTTATCCATACGTGGGGCTTTTGCCCAAACTTATCGTCACTTTTGTAAGAGCACTTGCAGAATACGTCTTTCACTGATGACGTCCACCGCCGTGTGATCGCCATTATAAGTATGCAGTTGGAGCATCCTTCACCCAGCTAAATGACCTAATCACTCAACTGTATTCGTTGATCGTATTCGTGTTATGACGACGCATGGAATCAGCTGTTGTGAGAATGTTTAAATTATAACTATTAAATCAGAGGTTATGCTTTTTTGTTATCAATTACTCAACAAGGCAAGCGGTATAACAATAGTTATGAAAATTTGTACATACTTGGGTAAAGAACAGAGTTTCCTTTTTCCATGCCTCAAAAACCGTACTCTTTAATGCCAGTGCCATAAGTACCACACCATAAGCAATATACTTGTTTCCATACATGTGTATATATATATATATACTAGGGTGTTCAATAAGTTTTGCGGTTCGATAAGAAAACACAATTTTATGGTTTGAAATACACTTTATTTTTTAGTATAGTCTCCCTGAATACCAATGCGCTTGTTCCAACGAGATTCTAATTTGAGAATTCGATCCCTGAAGTGATAATCTGCAAGAGCTGCAAAATTCGCTTCCACAGGTGTTATGCCTTCATCATTTGATGAAAAACCCTTTTCACGTATGAATTCGTTTATGTATGGAAGCAGATGAAGTTAGTATAGGCCAAATCTGGTAAATACGATGGATACTCCAACAATTCGAACTTTAATTCATGAATTTTAGCCATTATCAAAATGCTCTTATGACACTGTGCATTGTTTTGATGAAAAGGATTTATTTTGCAAACAGGGGTTTTTCCCTTCACCCAGTCTAAAGGGTTTCAAAAACATTAAGAATTATTTTACCAGTTTACACAAATAAAATTCCTTTTGCATTCCAAAAAAATTATGCTAACACTTTCTTGGCCGATTTCTAGATACGCACTCGGTTCGGAGCCGAAGAACTGGGTTCGCGCCCTCTTTAGCACCTTGTTTTGACTAAGTGATAGACCTAAATCTCATCCATAGTGATGAATCGAAGCCCTAAATCCACTTTGTTCTTTCTAAAACTCTCTAAATGCTCGCATTCGAATGTGGTTTTGTTCCGTTGTAAGTGAATGCGGAACCTAATTTTCTCACAGTTTTCTGAAGCTCAATATACTTAATATATATATATATATATAATTTGCCCATACGCCCTTTTTGATTGTTTGGCCGAGCTCGTCCTCCTATTTGTGGAGGGACCTACAGTTTTCAGCCGACTCCGGACCTCAAATGCTATTTTATGAGGAGCTGTTTCATGGCAGAAATATACTCGGAGGCTCGCCATTGTCTGCCGAGGGGTGACCGCTGTTAGAAAAAACTTTTTCTTAATTTTTGGTGTTTCACGGAGATTAGCACCTACTTCTTTCGAATGGTAATCACGTACCAACCTATTCAGCTCCATCGGCCGAAACCTTTCAGTCAAAATATTGCTGGCGCTGCCCAATGAGATGCCTAGAACTTCTACTAAATCTCTTTCTGAAACTTGATGATTTTCTGATAGGATATTCTTTAGTTTTTTCGTGATTTCTGGTTTTGTTGCTGTTTTTCGACGTCCTTGACGTCGATCGTCTTCAAGGCTTGTACGACTGTGTTTAAATTCAGCAACCGATCTTTATACTGTTCTGATTGGTGGCAAAAACTCTTTATATACTTTTAACATACCTTCGTAAGTTTTCTTTGCTTTTAAATCTTCCAAAAATAATAATTCAACCACTGCACGATATTTGATTGTACGAAAAACTGTGACACATCGCTACTAAATGGCTGTAAACGATGAATAAATTAATTAAAATGAAACTTCACATACGTGCATGTGAAAAGTTTACCAATATAGGCTAGTAGCAACGCCCTCTCTTATCGAACCCCAAAACTTATTGAACAACCTAGTATAATATGTACATGTACTTTATAACACACTCTACTGCAACGAACAACTCGCAATCCTGCAGCTATTAATACAATTTCATAGTTGTACTCCGTTAGCGGAATATATGTATGTGTGTATGTACATACAAATTTATTCACCAAAGTCAACTAGTCAGTCAGCTTATCTTTTATTACTCTACTAGTCGGTAGTTAAGTTATTCGAGTGTGAAATGTGCATTAACAAAAGCCAATTTTATACTCAACTACTCTGCACTGATGTGGGGCGACTAACACTATTACACATGCTCACAGCCACGCATACATATGCAAGGGTACACGCATGTGGCTGTAATTGCTTTTGCAACACTTCTCCCGCAATATGTTATCAATTGTAGTTATCTGCGTGGATTTTTGCAACTCACTTACACACACTACATACTTACATATGCAAGTATACTAGTGCTTGTGTGCATATCTTCTAAGTATCTGTATATTTCTGCTTAGTGTGTGGTGTTAGTTTGTAATTAGCTCAATTTAATGGGGCTTTCATTGTAATGAATTAGTTGAGCTGTGTGGCAAGGGCGATGGAACGTGCAGTCAAGTATAAAAAATCAATAACTCTGATATGAGAATATATTTCGTACCATAATGACTGAACTTGTTATGTAAATCCTATCAATAATAGGTAATCAAATGAAAAAAAAAGATCAATTGCACAAAAGTTTCCATTTCGGTTAAAAAATATTGTCTTCCTTTTAGGTAAAACTAAAACCATTTGGCCAACGAACCGAGTACCAGAAACTTAATCAGTTCACCAGTTCACTTGAGGTTGTTCTTCTTATGAGAAGAAACAAAAATGTCATGAAATGTAGAGGAAAAGAAGTGAAATTGAATCTGACACATTTTTTTTGCTTTTCGATATGCTCTCTTTGAGTTAAGTACGAGGATTTTGACTCTAGTATACAAGCAAAAATTAATTTTTACAAAAGAAAATGTCTTTATTACTTTTTAAAATGTATTTTCCCCTTATAACGGGTGATCAATCATGAGGTGATTTTTTCAATAGTTAAAAAAAAACAAAAATGTAAATTATGTTCAAAACCTTTATTTATCATTTGAAAGGACATTCTTTGACATTTACTTTTTGAATATGACTTCATTCAAATGTTGGCCGCAACTACGCTTAAGGTGGTCCATTCTGAAGGTCCAATTTTCAATCACTCGTTCGAGCATTTCGACTGGTATGTCGTGAATAACACGCGTAATGTTGGCTTCCATAGCTTCAATCGTAGCTGGTTTATCAGCATAGACCTTGGACTTCACGAATCCCCAAAGAAAAAAGTCCAAAGGTGTGATATCACAAGATCTTGGTGGCCAACTCACAGGTCCTAAACGTGAAATCAGCTGCTCTCCGAAATGACTTCTCAATAAAGTCATTGTTTCACGAGCTGTATGGCAAGTGGCTCCGTCTTGTTGAAACCAAATGTCGTAGAGATCATTAGATTCAATTTTCGGTAGCAAAAAGTCCGATATCATGGTACGGTAGCGAGCACCATTCACAGTTACGTTGCGGCCATCATCATTTTTGAAAAACACACAGAACGCTGATTTTCATAATACAGTTGAACAATTTGTGGACCCTGTTGCGGTGTGAGTCTTTCCATGATGAAATGCCAAACGCTGTTCAACAAATCCACGATGACAGTTTGCCACAACTCGCGCGCGATCTGCAAAAAAAACGCAAATGAAAAAAACTCCTCTTAATTGATCACCCGTTACTAATATAATTTTGCAGTTCTTCTAGACCCATTTTCGTAGATTCAGTTGCTTTTTTTCTACTGCCTAATGCTCACTGCAATATTGAGGTGAAACTGATGATCCATAAAATGACGATTTGGCAGTACCAGTTCGTACAAAGCATTGATTTTTTCTGAAACAAAATCAATGTTTTGGTGGGCTGTCCGAAGTTAATTCTGTCCCGAAGTTCTGGAAACCCACAGTTAACTAATGGGCTTAAAAGTTCCGGGCCCAACAAAAATCTGCAAAATTAGCTTTATTCATCAATGTAATTTACATCAAGAACGACGCAGTCACTCCAGCGCCGCTCCAACATTTCAGTACCACTTTTGTAGAACGATTTATCTTTTGCCTCAAAATATTCCTCAGTTTCAGCGATAACCTCTTCATTCCAGCGAAATTTCCTACCATTTTTTCTAGATATGCAGACAGCCAGTAGTCGCTTGGAACCAAATCTGGTGAATACGATGGATGCTGGATCAATTCGAAGTTCAATACATATAGTTTTACCATTGCTTTGATTGCTTTGTGACACGGTCCATTGTCTTGATGAAACAAAACAATGAGTAAATTTTGAACAGAGCTTTCTCTTAATCAAATGCTCCGACAATATAAAGTCAACATGTTTTTTGTTATTTTTACGATGCCAGATAACTCACGCAACTTCACTTTTCGATTATTCAAAGCGCACCAACCCATTCGGCTGCGGCGGCCGCCAATGCATTTAGTCCACATCAAAATTCAGAAAATTAGCACTTAAAAATATTCACAATATAATTTACATTTTTGACGTACTTAAATATTTTAAGCACTTGGAAAGAACACAAGTAACACTCGTTTAATAAAACATTCTAATTACCATTACCATTAAGAATATCAGGTTCTCTTCTTCTTAATTGGCGCTATAACCGCTTATGCGATTTTGCCCGAGTTTAACAAAGCGCGCCAGTCGTTTCTTTCTCGTGCTAACCGGCGCCAGTTGGACACACCAAGTGAAGCCAAGTCTTTCTCCACCTGATCTTTCCAACGCAGAGGAGGCCGCCCTCTTCCTCTGCTACCACCAGCTGGTACCGCATCGAATACTTTCAAAGCCGGAATGTTTGTATCCATTCGTATGACATGACCCAGCCAACGTAGCCGCTGCATCTTTATTTGCTGCGCTATGACTATGTCGTCGTAAAGCTCATACAGCTCATCGTTCCATCCTCTGCGATATTCGCCGTTGCCAACGTGCAAAGGTCCAAAAATCTTACGCAGAATCTTTCTCTCGAACACTCCAAGAGTCGCTTCATCGGATGTTGTCATCGTCCAAGCTTCTGCGCCATACGTTAGGACGAGCATGATGAGAGTCTTGTAGAGTGTTAGTTTTGTTCGTCGAGAGAGGACTTTACTGCTTAGTTGCCTACTTAGTCCAAAGTAGCACTTGTTGGCAAGAGAGATTCTACGTTGGATTTCAAGGCTGACATTGTTATCGGTGTTAATGCTGGTTCCTAAATAGACGAAGTCTTTTACAACCTCGAATATCAGGTTCTACTAGAAATAAATTCATATTCTCCATATCTCAAAGTATACTTCACAGAATTTCCGTGAAGTGTATTTATAACATAAAAGAAAATTTGCTTTGGCTGCACTCTGAAAATGAAGAATTATTTCCAATTTAATTTGATTATCAATAAATTTTTTTGCTCAATTACTTTCTTCTTTAATTTTTGGAAATAAATATTACTATGAAAGAGATAAACCTTAACTCGATGACACACTTATGCCTCATAACTAAAGCAACGTGACTCCTGCGAATAGAAGAACAAAACTTTTATGTATTTTCCTTCTAATTTTTCTTCAATCCTTTTGTTCCTTTTGTAAGTGTAACTTAGTATTCTCAAATAACATCAACACCCTTTCCTTACGATTAGCCGATAAGATGTCTTCTGAATTCAAGGAAGCTGTAGCCAATATATTTCTGTCTACGTGGACTTTTCAGGTGATGCGGTAACTTAGACTCCTGCTTTAACTTAGATTCATAGTTTTGAATACAAGTTTTGTCAGCAGTTGCAATTAACTAAAATATTATAAAGTACGTAGCAAAGAAAAATATATTTTTCGAATAATTTAATCCACAAATACCCTAAAGTAAATAAGTATTCAAATTCATTAGGTTAATTTAGGTTAAGTTAAATTGGAATTCTGTTCTCAAACACGAGTTGTTTGTGAAATCTACAAATTGGACATTATTTTTTTAGGGCTGCTACATTTCCAAAAAATGAAAACAAATAAATGCGTAAAACGCATTAAGCGTAAATATTTTTGAATAGGGTTACCACCCATCCAAAATCTTGCAATAAAACACGTACAACTATATTAAACTACTGATGTAAAACGAAAGCTGTTTGAGAAAGTTTTTATCAAAGAATATTTTTGCATAGGGTTGCCACTTAACAAGAGCTAAGATTATAATAATTGGCGAAATAAAATACAACAACACAAGATCAAGCGAAAGGTAGTTGAGAGCGATTTCATGCAGACAATTTTTCAAAATTGGGTTGCCATCTATCTTGAATATTAAAATTGAATATGTATAACAAAACAGTAGGTATGTATAGTATTATACTAGTTTCAAACAATAGTTGCTAACAAACGCTTCTTTCTATTCACATTTTTGTGCAGGGTTGCCACTTGCCAAAAATTGAAACTAACTAAATATATAAAATATTACAATAGACAAGGCTATCAACCGAAAGGCACATTTTTGTGCAGGGTTGCCACTTAGCCTAAAATTAAAACTAACTAAATATATTAAATATTACAATAGACAAGGCTATCAACCGAAAGGCATTAAAAGGGAATTTAATGGAGCACTATTTTTAAACAGGGTTACCAGCTATAAAAATATCACTTAACCAAAAATTTATATTATTATATACTTATACAAATGTTTAAAATATCGCAGTACACGGGTGTAAAGTATATTGAAATATATTCAAAATATTTAAAATAGGGTTGCCACCTGTCTAAAACATTTAAATTATATGTGAACCTTACATGAAGAAATGATGTGGAAGAACAGTTGTTTGAGAAAGTTTTAGACATACTTTTATATGGTTGCCATCGATATAAAAATAAAAATAAATAGTTAGACAAATTTAATGCGCGTTCAAAAAAAACGTTTAAGGCATAGTTAAATAAACAAATATGTTTGGGTACGGTTGCCATGAAAAGAAAAAAAAATAGTATAAATATTTTTAATTCAATCATTAAAGTACAAGTTGTAAAACGAATTTAAAATAAGAGATATTTAAGCTTTGAGGTGTAATCTTATTTTACATCTTTTAAAAGTAATATAAGTAGTACGGACGAAGTCCTTATAATTTTCGATTTTTTTTAATGTAGCATGCAAGTTTTTCTCATTACTTTCAATAATAAGAAATCTTAACTAGAAAGAAAAGATAGTTCAATATGACATGCGAAAGGAAAAGTGTTATTTCGACGAAGATTTCTTGCTTAGGAGGTTTAGCCCCAGGTGGTTGGCAATTTTAAATACAATTACTAAAAAATTAAATAAAGTAATGAATGTAAAATATTATTAGTCTTAATCAATCCGGGCATATGGTTTGCAATAAAAAATAAAACCAAGGTCATAGAAACTGCCAACATTACAGGTAAAGGTAAATAATTTCTCATTCAAAGAGAAATAAATTCTCATTAATAAATTCTAAATGTTTTTATTACAATGACTCTAATTAGCGCGTCATTTCAAACTGAGAAAATGCTGGATTCAATTACTCAGACCCTTGTATAAAATTAAACTACCTTTTGGGTGCGAAATCAAACCTTCTATAGAATTCCCAACTTGGTGAATCATATTGAAAATATTGTGACATTTGAACTACTTAAGCAACTATTTAGTTAGATTTTATTTTTATTTTTTATATCAAGCAATTTTTATAATTTGTTCTAGCAGTCTTATGTGAAATGTTATTAGAAAGTTACAACTTACATCACTTTATTTCTCATTCAGCACCCGCCATTTTAAGCCCTACTGTGAACTTTGGGACTTATGTTATACACACATTTGGAGCCTCTAATTAAATATTTTGATATCCATTATAATTTGATTGTAATTAATTTCCTGACTTTTGTTTGTCAAATGTGGCATATCTGAAGGGATTCATACACAAATAAATATAATATCATACACAACAGCTCAATAGCATAAGCATCAACAATTACTGCTACATACACTTATGCACAAATACTTATACATACATACATACATACATGCATGCCATTGCTGAGTACTTGACAGCAAGCTTATCCGCTATTGTCTTTGTTAAGTGATTATTTGAAATTATTTAATTGCTTCACCACGCTTGACTAACCGCAAGAACAATGCATTGCTGGCACTCACTCACACACCCGGACCTATACTCACATATGAAAGTGCTTAATTCACAAACTTTCTTACTATTATGTTGTTGGCTTGCAGTTTCCCCATTCCGTTATTCACTTGCTAAGTCAGTTCCTTAGTCATTTCGCAAACAGCGCAATTATTTGATGCTGCACTATTGCAAGCCACTGAGGCGTATACGCAATATCTGCAATACGCGGATTTCTGATAAGCATATAAGTATATCTACTTAAGTATACATATATTATATATGGGTGGCAAAGTGGTGACGTAATTGACGTAAATTGTAATTGGATTTGATATGAAGCATTTATTGAAATTAAGCATTATTTGCACAAAGCCTTTAATGCGCTTGTTACATGTGATTAGGAGAAGATTTTTATAAGTTCTGAAGTGAAACTATCTTAAATCGGTGCTTGTGTGATGGAAAAGTATTTTAAATGTACTGTGTTGGGGAGAGATACTTTATAGGACAAACTGTACCGACATTGAATGTCACATTAAGAGGGCAGGCTACATTAGAAATTATGTCAAGGGCCATGTGATAGATTTCGTTAAAAAATGCGTATGCTTTTTTTTGGAAAACTTGGAAATTCTTTTTTAAACTTATTGTTTTTATGGGAACTGCTGCAAAATGCAGTCTAAGTATACTACACGAAGTCCAGTCTAGAATACTTAGGACTATGACTAATGTGCCGCAGATATTCATCGCGACTTAGTATATATCGATACTATTGCCGAGACAATACTAAGCGCTAGCCAGAGAAGACACATAAACAAACTGTTGACACATACCAATTTTGTGATGAGAGACTCACAAATAAAGAGAAATCTACGCAAAGTCGGCCTTTCGGTTCAATACGATCACGAAACACAAACAGAACTTGAAAAACTACATCGGCCAATTGTTAGCTGATCGTATTTGTAATTGTTTGTTAGACACTCGAGTAAAATG
>JAYXIM010032869.1:0-42722 GCA_037575425.1 Anastrepha fraterculus
ACAGGGTGGGCCATATAGCGTTTGCTTTTTGAACCACCTATTTTTTTGAGAATGGTAATACAAATGACAAATGTGTTCATAATTTACTTAAAGGTTTGACATTTACGAAATGGGACGCTATACGCTTGAACAAAATTGGGAAATATTGAAATACTATTTCCTAAGTGATGAGTCTTCTTCTTCTTTTCTGATTTTCATTTCGGTGGCTATGTCAATAAGCAAAATTGTCGGATTTAGGGCTCAGAAAATCCACACGTTAATGTAGAGAAGCAAATGCATCCACAACGAGTCACTGTTTGGTGCGGTTTTTGGTCTGGCGGCATCATCCGGCCATTTTTTTTCGAAAATGAGCGCGGTTACAGTAAATGACGAGCTTTATGTTGATATGCTCAACGAGTTGCTTCCAAAAATTGAAGAGGACGACATGGACGACATTTGGTTTCAACAGGACGGTGCAACTTGTCACACTGCCAAAGTTACACTCGAACTTTTGGCTACCGAATAATCAGACGATATTCCGATATCCATTGGCCGCCTAGGAGCTGTGTTTTAAGCCCGTTGGGCTATTTTTTGTGGGGAGCCGTTAAGGACAAATGCTATGCAAACCATCCAGAGACGATTGATGCTTTAAAACACGAAATCGAAGTTGCCATTCATGAAATTCGAGCTCAAACAATCGAAAATGTGCTTAAAAATTGGGTTGATCGAATGGCCTACTGTAAAGCCAGTCATTTGAACGATATTATTTTTCATTCATAAATGGCAATGTTCAATTTTCAAAATAAAAAATTTTTTTTTTAAATATTGATTAGTTTTTTTTTATAGCCGGGTATATTATGGGTGAAAATATTATACAAGGAATAATAAGTGGATGGTCATAAGCTCAATGCATTGATGCACTAGTTAAACAAAAATGTGGTCGAACTAAACTAACATTGAATATATCCCAATTAAAAATTATATTATCCCAGTCAGACATATGGTATCCGTACTAGAACAAAAGCTTAAAAACTTTGTTCCCTACTAAATGCTTGTACACTAATCAGCAGCTGCAAAAGTTTGTACATATAAAAATCGAAGGAGTAGATACCACTAAACCGAGGACAAAAATGCGATTCCCTATGACATTCATAGAGAGTTAAACTCCCAACCACCGAGTGCGGCATCGGAGTCCAACCACGCCCTATTGCAGAGGAGGAGCGTCAGCTGCTTCTTGAGACTAGCGTAATTTTGGCTCAAGTACATTCTGGATTTTCAAGTACGATGGTACCACATTTAAATAAATAAATAATTGGCGCGTACACTTCTGTTAGGTGTTTGGCCGAGCTCCTCCTCCTATTTGTGGTGTGCGTGTTGATGTTGTTCCACAAATGGAGGGACCTACAGTTTCAAGCCGACTCCGAACGGCAGATATTTTTATGAGGAGCTTTTTAATGGCAGAAATACACTCGGAGGTTTGCCATTGCCTGCCGAGGGGCGACCGCTATTAGAAAAATGTTTTTATTAATTTTGCTTTCACCGAGATTCGAACCAACGACCTCTCTGTGAATTCCGAATGGTAATCACGCACCTACCCATTCGGCTACGGCGGCCGCCACATTTAATTAACATTTTTAATAGCTTCGTTCCCGATGTACCTTATTCACCTTTTCCATCTTTTTCCCGCTTTCTACCACAAAAGATAAATATACCAAGCCGTTGGTTTGCAGTGAACACATATTCAGTGCGATCCATCCTAGTACATCTGAGAATACTACTTTTAAGGTTATATTGTATGCTATTATAACACAGAACTCTAGAAGCTTTGAAAAAAAAAAAAACTTTGGGATACTAATGAGACCCATTTAGCTTTCATATGATAGAACGTTTTTTACTCCATATCTGTGTAGAATATAAAACAAATTGGCTGGAATTCAACAAATTTATAAAAATGAAATTTCGCAAGAACTTAAACAAATTAAGAGTTTGGAAATATGGACAATAATCTCGGTATATCGAATAATTTGCTCATAAAACTGGCATCAATAGCTACAGCAAAGTCTTCAGAGAGGAAAAGTTGTGCCAACTACAAAGTAACAGCCAAATCAAATGTATTTCCATTGAAAAACGACTTATTGGAGGAGAGTTACATATCTTTACCTCTCTATCATATGTTTAGGTTTACAATAGCTGCCACAAAGCTAAAACATTCAATAAGTAATAAATTCGATAAAAACATTAAAATGTACAGCAATTAATTATTTCCTGCTGGGTATCATAAGAAATCACTGTGGAAGGGGAATAAAATTATTTAGTCATCTGTAGTAATTGTAATGTCTTTCAGAAGAGAAAATGGCGCATGGCACATTGTCTAGGCACACAGAACTGACGACTATTTGCTTTGTAAATCAAACAAAAAAGGGGTGTTTTCAACCAACTTGACTATATGCAAATTATTGCCCCATTCCGACAAAAATAATACTTTTCGGCAATCTGTAATTTTTTTGTCTTTCTTGGTTTAAGAAGAACTAAAGAGCTACTCTAAGTCTGCACTCTGTAAATGCATTTTTTGCCACAGTTATCCTATGATGGTCTTTTATTCAAAATTATTGTCCGACCAAATATATGTTCCTTTCATTTTTCTACTCATCAATTACCTTTTTAAATATATTTCCGAAAAATAATACCAATTAAAACGGACGCTTACCTGAAAAGAAAGAAGTAGAAAAATATTTATATATAAAGAAAGATATTTGCAAACACAGAAAAACTCTGTGGAAATATTATATAATATTTAAAAGTAAAAAGGTCAATTAACTAACGGATAAATTGGTCCTAGATATAATCTTTTTATTGTTATTGTAGCTGGAGTGTGTTGAGTAACATCTAAATAATAATTTCTTTCTAACTCTTTCAGAAATTTACCATTAAAGACTTCGCTCGCTTCTCCACACCCATATTACAACATTATCATTTTGTGGGATAAGTTTATATTTTTTTAGGAAACTGGCATATTTCTTTCCTCAACTTGAATGTCTCTGAATGTCTCTGAATAAACTCTTTCTAGGCCTAAATAATTAAATTAATAAGAAAAATGTGTGGAAATTTGCAACTAAAATAAATGAGTATTAATTATTATCGAGTATTTTCCACATAATTTGAAAAAGCTGAAAAAATTACTTTGTGAGAACTGGCTAAAGTACTGAGGAGAATCAAAAAGAAATGATCTGCAATCTAGGTTCCACTTGAACGAGTATGGGTATTTATTAGTTGTTACTCGAAGACCACATTAACAATTATATATAAAGGGTTTTCCAATAAGAGTTGTTATTCCCGTAAAAGGTCAATGGTTTCGTTGCTTGTGCGGCAAGTAGCGCCGTCTTGTTGAAAATAAACGTTGTCCAGATCAATACCATCAAATTACCGCCATAAAAATCGTTAATCATCTCTCGATATCGCAAGCCTTTCACTGTAACTGTTGCTCCAGCTTCATTATAGAAAAAGTAAGGTTCAATGACTTCGCCGGACCAGAAACCGCTCCAAACAGTTGTGCGTTGAGGATAGAGAGACTTTTCAATAATAACTCTTGGATTTTCTGAGCACCATATCCAACAATTCTGTTTGTTGACGAAGCCACCGAGGTGGAAATGGGCCTCATCATAGAAGATAATTTTTCGATAGAATTCCGGATCATTTTCATGCATTTCAACGACCGAATCAGCATAGACACGACGGTGAAATGACGTTTATGGAATGTCTAATTCCAAAGAACGTCGAGGAATGGACAAATCTGGGGTTTCTTTAACACTTTCGGCTACAACAGTAATATTTTCGGCTGTTCTTGAGCGCCGAGCACTGGTTTTATTCTTCATATCACTAACTTGCCCCAACAGCTCGAATTTGTTCACCAATTTCTGTATTGCGGTCCGACAAGGTCCTTCACGATGACCCCAATATGTTGGAGTTTTACGAACTGTCTCTGCCAAATTTTCACCACTTGTATAGTGAATTTTAATAATTTGAACGCGTTGTTTAAGCGTGTATCTCTCCAGTTTTATTAATGGCGTAGTTTCTACTTATCAAATATCAAAAAATGACAGCTTCAAAAGTGACATCTACCGAAATAGCGGACTATTCAAAATAACACAGGCGGCCGCCGTAGCCGAATGGGTAGGTGCGTGATTACCATTCGGAATTCACAGAGAGGTCGTTGGTTCGAATCTCGGTGAAAGCAAAATTAATAAAAAACATTTTTCTAATAGCGGTCGCCCCTCGGCAGGCAATGGCAAACCTCCGAGTGTATTTCTGCCATGAAAAAGCTCCTCATAAAAATATCTGCCGTTCGGAGTCGGCTTGAAACTGTAGGTCCCTCCATTTGTGGAACAACATCAACACGCACACCACAAATAGGAGGAGGAGCTCGGCCAAACACCTAACAGAAGTGTACGCGCCAATTATTTATTTTTTATTTATTTGAAAACTCTTTATATATAATCGGCGTACTCTCTTTTTGGGTGTTTGGCCGAGCTCCTCCTCCTATTTGCGGCGTGCGTCTTGATGTTGTTCCACAAATGGAGGGACCTACAGTTTCAAGACGACTCCGAACGGCAAATGGTTTTTTATGAGGAGCTTTTTCATGGCAGAAATACACTCGGAGGTTTGCCATTGTCTGTCGAGGGCGACAGCTATTAGAAGACATTTTTTTTTAATTAAGGTGTTTCATCGAGATTCGAACCTACGTTCTCTGTGAATTCCAAATGGTAGTCACGCACCAACCCATTCGGCTACGGCGGCCAAGTAAGGTAGGAGCAAACTCCCACAATGTGTTGATTAGTTCTAAATTTAAATATTCTCTGATTGGGTCTGTGATTTAAATATTTCAGTCTACTTTTGGTGTAGTGCATCGTCATAATATAATAAGAGCAAAAAGTTATGGCAAAATAAGATAGGGAATGAGGTATATGAGGAAAAATTTGGAGCGTATACGTTACAAATGTGCATAAATACAGGAAATAACGAAATTTATCTCATTTTATTTAAATTTACCGTAAAATGCCTTAATAAAGCGTAAAGCTCACAATCTAACTCTAGCTAGGAAAATAATTAGAATCATTTTTCTGAGCCCAGTGAGCCCATTTTCGGGCCATCAATGACACACTCTAGCTTTTAGATTTTTTCAGTGGAAAATTTCCAGTTTTTTTGGCAAAATACTTGACCCCTATTGAAGCCAGTTTTGCGACATTAAGAAAAAGTCCTAAATACCTCTTCAACAATCGCTTGGTACCAGGTCTGGACTATAAGGCAGATGCGACAGGATCTCGCTTCGCTCTCTGAGTTCCTGATGAATAGTTAAAGATATATACAATTTGCTAATTTGGCTGCTACTGGTCAATAGCTGGTTTCAATCCAAGTTTATATAGATATCCAAATTTTGTGTTTGTTCCGACATAAATAGTTTGTAGAGAATGATTTTCCTTCAATCACAAAACACACATAAGAATCTTCTTAGCCGTTAATTCGGGACTTGCGATCACTTGGGCCATCTCAGACTTCGTTAAGTTTTAGCAAAGATTTGCAGGCATCAATTCGGTCCTAAAACTTCTTTACCATCAACTCATCCAAAACCCATACCTCGTCCATCTTAACACCAAGAAAATAAGTGTAGCAAGCCTATTCAGCTTCACGATTTCCATAACTTCATCCACATCTCGACGATTAGCCTACTAGAGCGTACCTCATGTATGGTTATTGCTTACGAAATGGAAACCACCGCTTTTCTAGCGCATTTGAAACTGAATTTGGGTTCATAAACAGCTAAACTTTGTTTTAACTCTTGTTTCCACCTTTCACCTGGGATTTAGTGGTACATAACCAAGAATGTGTTCAATTTCCGTTGTAAAACCCAACTAGCTTCATCAAATAAACCACAAGATATGAGTCACTATTTGAATCTAGCGTAAATGGTTTGAACGATTTTCTTCGAATAAAGGGGTTTTCTGCGAGAACTTTTCTTATTGAAAAACCCCATATTTTGAAAAAAGATAAGTATTCATCCAGAAGGAAGTTCAATCTTGGTTCTTCAAAAATTTAATACGTTTTTTCATGATTACTTATTCGCACAAATAATAATAGCAGTGATCTCGAGTTTAAAATTCCTAATACAACAAAAAAGATTTTCTTGCCGGTCAACTAAGTAAACAATTTTCCGCAGCCAAATCCGGCATACATACACACATTCATAAGTTCAACTCTGATTGCATCTTGCTGACCAGTTAACCAACAACAAACAATGGCAACACATTGGTGGAAAAACAAGTTGGCGTTGTAGAAAAAAGTACAAAAAGATGAACAAAGTAAAATAAATAAACGGAGTAGAAAGTAAAATAGAACGAAATAACAGCAGAAGATGAAAAACTTTTTTATAAGTAAATAGCAAAGCAAAACAAAAATCGGTTAGAAGCTGGAGAGTTTGAAAAAAGCCTCTAACGAAGCAAAGAGGAAGTGAATGTTGTGATGTAAAAAGTAAAACGTGCAGTTGTTTGACCAACTTGTTCAGTTGGAGAGGTTGTTAAGTGAATAGGTTTGATAGAGCATGTGAATAGGTGGTTAGTGTCAGCCCCAGCCCCAGCCCAGGCATGTCAGGAGGCAACTACTGGACCAGTCAGTATACAGACAATAATTAAACGACATTCATCGGGAAACCCTTAGTCTCTTCCTAAACTCCCGATCTTGGTATGCCGTTATTGGAGTCCCACGACCACCTTTTGCAGACGGTGAGCTTCTGTTGAGCTTCAGCTTCCACTTACGTTCTGCATATTGTAGTAATGTTGGCTTTCAATGCCTCAATGGAAGCTGGTTTATCTATGAACCATTTAACCGAGGTGTGATATCACACAATCCGGGTAACCAATCCTCTGGTCCGAGACAAGAGATCAGTTACTCACCGAAAAGACGGTGCAGTAAATCTATTATTTCATAGGCTGTACGGTAAGTAGCACCGTGTTGCATCTTGTTGGAAGCAATTATTGTGGAGATCACGGGCTTTAATATCCGTTGACTCCTCCAGCCCATAGGCCGCACCAAACGTTTGTTTACAATGAATGTAATGTTATTGAATGGCTTTGGGTTGCTCTTCAGTGCAAACATGGCAGTTTTGTTCAGCGACGTAGCCATTAAGTCACAAATGGACCTCAATGCTCTACACCATAAGTTGGTTCGAGCGCGCAATGAACGCTTTTCACAGAGCGTATTTTTTCGTAAAACAATTGTGCGATTTGAGGTGTGAGTCATACCATGATGAAATGCCAATGAATACTGAAAAAAATGATGTATTTAGTTTGACAGTATTCACGCGTGATCTGTCATAAAACCCTATTGGAAAAAGTACTTTACATGCATATCTTAGCATATTTTTTTGTTTTTCTATAGCTTTTTCTTGAAGGATTTCGGAAAGCAATCAAACCATTGCCTATTATAATTTATTTTCTAGTTAAATAGCTGATTAAAGCTACACTTGCAAAAGATTAGAGCATTTTCATTAAAAGCAAACAAGAGAGTGAACACGCTGCCACGCTGCCATACTGACTAACTGGCTAGTTGGCTTAAACGTTTGAATTGAGAAGCCAAATGCCAGGGTGCTGGCTTTAATAAAACTCCACCCAAATGGAACTTTAACCTTCGAAGTGATTGTGATTCAGTTTCTGCTTTTAAAATTCATGCCACGGATTCTTTCTACTAAGATAGCCGCACTCGAAAATGATATGTAGTTCTCGAATTCTAAAGCTTTTTGCATGTCCCTCTTACCTCCACCTCAACTATTCCGCCGTTATTTCATTTCGCCCATGATGGCTTAGCAGAAATAGAAAATATGTACATTTGTAAAACATTTACTCCACTCAGCCGCTGGTTGTACGCGGTCTTCGTAAACCGGTCTCAGGTTGAGGCGTAGGGTCATTGATGTTGTTCTGCTCGAATTTTGATTAATGTTCATGCACTTCATGTTTGCCCATGCACCTATAAACATAAACCCGTACATTCAGGTATATATGTATTTGCATAAATTGTTGTAAATGTTACCTTAGCATTATATGTAGATGGGTATGAGTACAATTGGTGTTGGTATTAAACATTAAAAGAATGCTTCGGGCGAAAGTTGAATGTCAGAGAAGAAAATTAAAACCACAACAAGTAAACGAATAATTCTGGAGGGGTCTAACATTAATCAAAATAACAGATTTGTAAATGAGAAATTCTGCATAAAATACACCCTTTTCTGATTGTTTTAAAATGATGTAACCAAAGTGATCAATTATAACAAATTATATGTATTTACATATATTTGAAGATTACCATTTAGTTGGCTTGGGTGCAATCGTATTTGAGTGAAAGCAGAGAATAGGTTTATGTATTGTATAATGGTCAAAAAATACTTAACGAATTTTGTAGTAATGATGGCAAGCATCTTTTGGACTTTGTATATTAACTGGAGGGCTCCTCAATCCGCTTTGCTGGAGAATCCCAGGGGCCCTGCATCTCTTAGCTCCGTAATGTCTGTATTCTTGATCTTGAGCGATAACCTATTAATCGACTTTTGCCGAGTAGAAGCGTGCCTGACAGTCGGTACTAATCGGCACCAGTTGGGCACATTAAGTGCAACCAAGTTCTTCTCTACCTGATCCTTCCAAATGCAAAGGAGGTCTTTTCTTCTGCCTTCACCAGCTGGTACCTCATTTAATACTTCAGAGCCTAAGCGTTGGCATGTATTCGAACGACGTGACGTTATCAAGCAGCTCATTGACTCATTGACACTCGCCGTCGCCAACTTGCAAAGGTTCAAAAATTATCCGCAGAATCTCTCAAACATTCCAAGGGGCGCCTCATCGGATATTGGCATCGTCCAAACTTATGCATGATAAGATCCTTGTAGGGTGGTGGTTACCACTTCGTTTGTATAGGTGTAGTGTTGTAGGGGTGCAGAAATTGCATGATCGTCTCTTCCATTTCTTCATCCACACAGCTTCTGCAGGAGTCATACATCTACACACCTAGCCTATGCTTGCGAGCCACCAGGACGGATTCCAGTCAAATCCTGATACTGGAGTTAAGCAGACTGAAATTGGGCTCACGCAGCGAAACTGAGTCACTATGATCGGAGTACGTGAAGTGCAGTCTAGCTGAATCGACTGCCAGAAGGGTTTACTGCTTCTCCAGCCTACTAAAACTCAGCAGGTCTCACGATACGTTCAATGCCTGGTGCAGCTTTTGGTGTTCACGTAGTTTGGGTTGCGATGACTGCCCATTAGTTCCGGTCTGGCTCTGAGCACTGCACCTCATGGATAGCAAACGGAAACTTCTTCTATAGTACAGTGCACCATTATTATAGAAATCAATGCGCTAAGGCAAAGCTTATTTTAGCTCGCAGATATTCTGCACGGTTAGGCGATTTGAGAGGCGGTGACAATTGTTGGGCGATTCTACTGGTGCGTTTGTTATGCTATCTTTAGTTCGCTTTTCTGAAACATTTTCAATATCTTCCATGTTTATAAGGGTAAACCTAAGCCATTTCTTAAGTTTTCATTAGGATGTTTAGTGCCGTAGCTCGGTATTAAGTTTCTCACTGAAATATTCATCCATTTAATACTTAAAATGTTTTAAGAAAATATGTAAACATTAAAGAAACGAGGTTCCTATACTGGATTCTGTGGAGCAATGACTATCCGCTGACACTCCAAGAGGTCACTCTAATACATTCACCTCTCGACCACGAGCAAGAAACCTATCTTCACACTCATCTTTTAAAAGTCACTCAATTGTAGTTGTTTTTTTGTTCTGTTTACGAAGCCGATAGCTGCCTCTACGGTGTTGCTCTTATTGTTCTGTTTTTCTGTGCTATCACTTAGCCTGCAATCTGTCAATCAGTCAGCCAAAGAGGTCATTGACTGCAGCCGAATGAATGCGCAGTGACTGACCTAGCTATTTAATAGCGATGAAGAAGAATACCAAAATTTAAGAAAATTACAAAAACAACAAAAAAAAACGGAATAGTTAATAGTTAAGTTAAGCTTATGTTAGAGTATGCATAACAAGTTTGTAAACATGAAGCACTTCATATACTATAAGTATGAGCGAAATAATTAAAAAAATTAGATTTTCTGCTTTCTTTAGTATAGTTAGAAAAATAGCAATAGGCTGGTAACCGTATTATGTTGGAGCTTTAAAAAAAGAGTAAAAACACAGATTCGTGTGTGTGAATGCCATAGGCAAGTGGTTTGTGTGAGTTCACCAAACGTATGGTACCAGATTCGATGCCCACTATGGACACGAAAACACGAATTTTTGAAAAAGTTCTTTTGAGAGCGGTAGTCCCTCTGCAGGCAGTAGCAAACCTCCCAAGTACATTCCGACAAAACAAATGCTTCGAAAGTGGAATAAAACTGTAGGTGCTTCGATTTATAGAACAAAAACAACAATAACGACACAAACCACAAAGCAGTGGAAAATCTCTCTCATATATAATATGTAGTCAGAGGTATCTTAAAGCAGTCTTATTGAATTTTCTGGAGTAGGGAGCAACATAAAAAAGCCGCAACTTTAATAGAGACGCAGGCACATGCGCAACGTCTAAGAAGTGTTTAAATTAATTTTTTTATGCAACCTTACGTTCTTGTTGGCGTAAAAAAAAAAAATAATTACACTTATGTTTAAAATTATGTAGTACAAAATCATTCGACACTGCATTGAATTTCACTGCAACAGCTGGCGGCGAACGGCTGTCGGCGTCTGGCAATTAGAAGCGAGGTAGTGTAATGCTTCAGTAAGCGCTGCCATTACAAATGACTGTTTATACATATGAATAGTTTATGCAGGAAAAAAAACGACACTGCAAGCAATGAATGAAATATGGTGTGTAAAAAAATCTAGACAAAAAACGGGCCATGCTCCAGCAATTTGTGGAAAATGAAAATTAAAAATGGGTTCTGAAGAAAGAATTTTCGTAGGCGACCGGCAAATACTTTGTAAAGTGACTGAAATGTTGAAGCGGCAACAACTAATTGTATATAGTTTGCATACAACTGAGCTGTGAAGTGACTGCGGAGCAACAAAGTTAAGAAATGAGAACAGACTGGTGCTAAGTAGCTGAGGGAAACAAGCTGTGAAATGTGTGTATATATGTACATGTAGTATACGCTTAACAGTTTTCTGTAATTTTTGAATTTCTACCTCTTCCTTGTGGTTATGGATCTTCCAGCGGGCTATTAGCTGTAATGGGCTTTTCAAATCTCATCACATAGTGCTGCAGTGCTGAACTATACACATGCACATGAATATATAATATAACTGTCAATTATATTCATGTGTGAATATTAGGTTGCCTCGCAAAAAAAAGAAGAAAAATAGAGCGTTTTGCTCCGAGAATATAAAATATATTACATATATTTTAAGATATGCGCCAAAATATTTCGGAAAAATATGAACATTTACGTAAGCTCAACCGATTTTAATATATCTCCAAATCGGATTTTCCAGTTATTAAAAATATTTGTTCCAAAAGATCACTCCAAACGATAGAAAAGCTTAAGGTTAATAGTTCTATATAAAAATGTTTAAAAATTTCATCAACGGAATAAGAACAATTAGATTCTTGGAAGTAACTTCAAATCGGCTTGGCTCACATAAGGACCACCTTGATGTACACACATGCTTGCATGTAACGTTCTTTCCAATGCTGTTAACTTATTTAAATAATCTGCATTTTTGGACCACTTCATGCAACTTCAAGTCGTATCAATAGCTACTTGCCTACTGCTCTTGTCCTATCGGCCCTCTTCTATCGGTTTATTCAATTCAGCAGTTAATATTGATTGGTATTGCATCCGTCTTAGGAATTTAGCTTTGTAGGCCAACTTCGAACACTGCTGCTGCATGAAATTTGCAGGTTCCCTCACTAGAACTTTTTAACTTATAATTCTGCACAATTTTTCATTCTACTTGAATGCTCTTTTAACGGTCTAAGTAAATTTTCACCCCCCCGGCCGCCGTAGCCGAATGGGTTGGGGCGTGACTACCATTCGGAATTCACATAGAGAACGTAGGTTCGAATCTCGGTGAAACACAAAAATTAAGAAAAACATTTTTCTAATAGCGGTCGCCCCTCCGCAGGCAATGGCAAACCTCCGAGTGTATTTCTGCCATGAAAAAGCTCCTCATAAAAAATATCTGCCGTTCGGAATCGGCTTAAAACTATAGGCCCTCCATTTGAGGAGCTCGGCCAAACACCCAAAAAGAGTGTACGCATCAATTATATGTATTGTTTATATGTACAATATATAAATTTTCACCGGTTGATATCATGCGTTAGTCGTTTTCTTTTTCTTTCAAGGGCTAGTTAGTTGCATTAACTGAAAGCGAGTGACCTTAGAATTAAATGCTTTTCTAGAAACAAAGAAGGGCGCTACTTGCGTCTGTTGACGCCAAGACATACTTTCAAAGCTAAGGTAGGCAGAATAGTCATAGTCTCCTAAGTTGTTGCACAGTTGTTGTTGTAACCCACAGTCAGTTCTTTGTTCTATCGCCCTTACAGAGAAAACGGCGATGGCCACGTTCATAATACTTTTAGAGGACCTTTCATCGTCCGCGCTGCGTTAAAAAGTGTGATGCGTGTGATGAGAGTGTTAAAAAGTGTTCCCAAGTGATTTCAAGGCTAATTCGTGATATCAAAAATTGTACAACATCTGAGGATATCACGTTCGCCATTGACGCACTCGCCGTTGTTGGAATATTCTCAAAAAGGGCTCGTACGGCTATGATATTTCCATCGGAATATTTGCTCGTTATCTAGAAAAACTACGAAAATTTAGGCATTGTGAATCACCTGGCACACTTTTAATTTTTTTTATTCAAATTGATTTTTGTATTGTATTGTAGTTTTTATTATTGAGTATTATTATAAGCAATTTCAGTGAGTTATTTCGTAGTGATATAAATCTCTTTCGATTGTTATTTCCAACACGTTATGGTAAACCTTAAATCGGTAACTCTTAAGGGACAAAACCACTCTGTGATTTTCGTAATAATAATTTTTTTTTTTTTGGTTTATAAAATAGTTTAGGGTCTATATTTGGCAGGATAACTTTTCTTAGTTAAGTTCGGTGTTCTTTAGAAATTTAAGGCGTTATTATCGTAATTACTTTTTATCAAACAGGGCAGCAAAATTTCTTAGAATACTTTTGCGCGCCCTGCTTCGAAAATTTGCTAGCAGCAATTACAACCTTTCTCTTTTATAAAAAGTTTGCCACTCACTTTTTTTCGACTATGACTAGAAATCGAAATAACTTTTTATTTTCAGCAAAATTTGACAAATAGAAACCTTAAGTGCTTTCAAACCACCAAACTGAAAATATTCAATATATGCGTTAAACCTGTGTTGCTATATGGGTGCACTACTTGAAAGATTACAATGAAAATCACAAAACGCCTAATAATTTTCATCAACCGCAGCCTTCGGCGCATAGTACGAATCTTCTGGCTCCGTAAGCTAAGCAACTCCGAGTTACTTAGGATTACCAATCAGGTTGAGATTGCTTGTGAAGTGCGGAAAAAGAAATGGCAATGGATTGGTCACACACTACGAAAAGAGGACAATAACGTGGCTAACCAAGCGTTAACGTGGAACCCGTTCCAACAAGCAGGAATACCTCGTACAACCTGGCGAAAATCAACCGAATCCGAAATGGTAACTCTTATCTTATCATGGAACGAACTGAGGGTTATGCGCAAGACCGTACTCACTTGTGATCTGGAGTTAAAGGAAAATATATAATATATATAAAGGGTTTTCCAAAAACAGGTGTTATGAATAAATGGATTGCGCTATCGAGAGATGGTTAACGATTTTTCATGGCCGGAATTGGATGGTATTGATCTGGACAATGTTTATTTGCAACAAGACGGTGCTACTTGCCGCACAAGCAATGAAACTATTGATCTTTTACGGGTAAAGTTTCCGGACCGAGTTATCTCTCGCAGAGGTGATCACAATTGGCCACCGAGATCTTTTGATTTAACACCTTGTGACTTTTTTCTTTGGGGCGATTTGAAGGAGAAGATCTACGCCAACAGCCCAGAGTCGATTCTAGACCTCAAAAACGGAATTCGAGAGGCTATCGAAGACATAAGGCAGCCGCTTTGTAATTCGGTTATGGGAAACTTCATGAAAAGGATATTGTCCTGTAAGCGTGGTCGTGGTGGTCAGTTGCTTCACGTTGTTTTCCAGTACTAATAGCATACATTTCTCTTTATAATGAATTAAACATCCGATCATTTATATTAAAAGTATAGCATTTTTCTTTGAATATCAAAATAACACCCTTTTATTAAAAACCCTTTATATATTAAGTACTTTAAAAGTCAAAAGTTTATGATTTTTTAAAACTGTAGATTATTATCCTACGTCTTATGACGCGGAAGAGAAAAAGGGTAATCTCGAAGACTTGCAAAGCCTCCAGACTACTTTTCAACAGAATGAAAAGGAAAATGTTTATACTGCAATATGCATTAAATAAATCTACTGACGGAAAAAATGTTCTAGACTTTTCCAGACATCCAAAATAAATCGCCATCGAAGAGTTGCAAATGAACAAAAAGAAAATCTTAGTGGAAAAAATTATTAATTGCCTATTGGCATTTCATTATTCAATATTATTTCACAAACCAAATTAAGTAAAGTAGGTAATTATAGGCAACAAAAAAATTATGCTTTCAAATAACATACGTATGCCTCAACGATATGCATAACTCTATAATACATTGCCACTAATATGACAACAAATCGTGATAACAGATTTTTCATATTACAACAAAATAGGTGGCTAGGTGGCATGACGGCGGGCACAGTTGCAACAGCTGAAATTCACCGCAGAGGCAGTTAAAAAAGGAAGAAAAAATAAATGTAAATGAAGAATTGCAAAAAGCAACCAAGCTAACCTCAAAGCACCTATTTATATTGGCACTCGTACACGTAATAAATATGCATATTTGTATGCACAGTGGTGTACGTATATATTTTGCTAAGGTCTCTCTGCACCCAGTTGCTGTGTCTTTCTCAGGCTTTTGCGTTTCGCTGCCGCTGCTGGCCAATGGGCTTGCGGTTATTTTTTTCTGTCTACTGTAGACAAGGCTAAGGAAAGCAAGGCAGTCGCCACCGCGGCCGCGTGACATGCAACACGGTAACATTTTGTGAACCACTCAATTTATCTGATTTGCGCAGGCGCAGTACAATGTAATGCCGAGCAAGAAAAAAATTAAAAAAGTAGTAAAAATATCTAAAAATAAGCAGAATAATAAAAAATTGTAAAGGCAAGCGAAAACAAATGTGGCAAACTCGCACGACTAGAAGAAGGCATTTTTGACTGCTGCGTTCCAATAGATTTTCGTTTTTGTTTTGCTTTGTATTTGGGTTGGAATTTTTTACGTTTATTTTTATTTCTTATTTTTACGGTCATTTGCACTCAACGATTTTTTTTACTTTTAAAGTTTTCTATATAAGTTTTTATTAAAATTTTCTCTATTTTTTCTTTTCTTAATTTGAAATAATTTTTTTTTGTATGAGCACGTGGAAGTGCTTCACCTGTATATGTAATGTAGATATATATATATATATATACCTAATTTGCGCGTACACGCTTCCTCCTCCTTCTATTTGTGGCGTGCGTCTTGATGTTGCTCCACAAATTGGAGGGACCTACAGTTTCAAGCCGACTCTCAAGGGAATACATTATTTTATGAGGATCTTTTTCATGGCAGAATTACACTTGGAGGTTTGACATTGCCTGCCGAGGGGCGACCGCTAATAGAAAAAACTTTTTCTGCATTTTGGTGTTTCACCGAGATTCGAACCTACGTTCTCTCTGGATTCCGAATGGCAGTATGTAATTACACATATACCTGTATACCAACATTTATATAAGTTTGTGTAAGAGAGTTGGGCAAAGCGAATTTACGGTTTACACCAGGAAGAAATCAGAGTCGATCTCCACTCTAAGGATCGATATATTTGCATACTAATGGTCAAATAGCTGTACCCCTTTCCTTGCGCAGATTTTTAGTAAAGATGCAGTAGCTTGCGTCCAAAAAAAACAGATATACTGTGTTTTAAAATAAGTTGCAGGAAACTATTCTAAATTTTTTTTAATGATATGAAGTACGAAACACTAACTGAAAAATCAAAAATTCAAAACTATATCAAGCAATAAAATTTTATGTTAAAGCCTTTATAAGTTTTATGTATAACTGTATTGACATATCCTGCAACCAACGACTGAAAAAATGACTCTTGAACTAATATTTCAAAAATAGTGGGGGGTGCAGCAAAAACACATATTTTTTTAACATTCCTTAAGTTTTGAACATCTTTTCATATGACCCAATTAATTAGAAATTATTTAATTGATAATGCCCCTTAGTATCTAGGACAACTGTTTTGATACTCTTCATATGCAACAACCTGGTTTCGCAACCATTGAACATTTTTTGGGTCACACAGTATTGTGTGGTACCGCACCAGTTTTGATGCCCTTGCTTATTATCGTTACCGAATCTTATACGATCGGTATAACTGTAACGGTGTGTTACTGCTTGAGTTCACCATTAGTCATTCACCAGGTATCTACTTAGACGATTCGAGCTGAAAACATCACTAATGACATATAGGCTCCAAAGTAGCGAAATCGAGAGCTGTGTGGAAGTGTAGCTGTGGGATACTTTGGACTGGAAAGGAAACTCTGCGACAATAGTGCCCATTGCATTTAATGAAAACTTGGAGGATTTTAGGGATAGAGAAACAGATGGAATGTTCCAGATTTTATAAATCTTAGTAGTTTGTCGAGGGAAACAGAATGTAACTCGTCCATTCGCAATATATCCGACCCACGAAGGTAGCAGGTAAGCATGACGAAAGTCGGACACCGGCTGTACTCTCCTCATCGACCAACAACACCTTGTCGTTTTCCACCAACTGTTATCATGAGTTTATCAATAAAAGTCTTAATGTAACCCATTGTTCCCTGAAATAGGTGCAAGTTCAATTTAAAGCTCCAAAAATCGCAGTTCATCAATTCATCTGCCATCTTCATTCAATAGAACATCACAGTACTCCGGAAGCCATATAAGTTTAAAACTTCAATTGCAATGGAATTTAGCCTCAACTATTTTTGAAGAGGTGCGTGCAGTTTCTAAGTCGTTTAAGGCAGTTTGGCTATCACTACAGACTCACATTTTAATTTACCGCCATCTTTTGCCAATTATTCAATCTACTTTATTACTACTCTGTAGAGATGAGTGGGAAAGCAAATCAGGGATTATATTATACCGCAGCGATAACAAATTAGCTGTAGAAGAAACGTTTTGGTTGAGAAGTCTGAAGTGCGTTATGGCCAAGACTAGGCAAGACGAACAAAACCGCAGTGCAAGTCATGTCCCAGCCTAGTGATCCAACAACATATTAGTTTTATCCGCAGCAGTCTTTGCGGTGGAGAATATCATCCCTTATGTTGAAATCAGGCTCTGTGTTTGAACCAACTTCAACATTAGGCAATATCCTTCTTATAGTTACAAATGGCTTTCTAATACGTACAAATATCATCGAGTGAAAGTTTGAGCATCTCCAAGCTAAATAAACTATGAATTATAAGAAAAAAATATAGCGTACTATTCACTTAAGCGATTTTTAACAAAGAGCTTTAGTATTTTCTTCTTTATACTAAAATGCCCCAATAAAAACACCAAACGAAACCAATGCTTGGTATTGCAACTCTATTCTATAACAACTAACAGAAGCAGTAGGAAAGAAGTCAATTTGATCTTTACTTGTCGCATCGTCTGCGATTTTCGAAGCAACACTCGTTGTTCAGAAAGATTTATTGTTACATTTTAAGGCTGCTATTATTATCGTTGTTAATAGTGGTACGCACTTAAAATCTACTACTATAGTACTCTAGAATTATAACTGTCAACAGTGGCGTAAGTGCCAAACAGCGCGTGTGATAATTATTTGTTGGTTGATTGAATACCGATGATATTAAAATAAACCCACCAATAATTGTTCGTTCCCTGAGAGATTTAAGTTGTCCTGCAACTCAAACGATCATTCCAATAGCTGGTTAAAGAACTCGCGTGATATGAAGTCACCCTTCCTGAAACCTCTTTCGGATATGACTTCTATTGATTATTTTCCTTTGATCTGTTCCATGATTTGCAATTAACACCATCCAAATGAAACCTTATTACAACTACCTTGAAGACTTTACTCTTAACACTTAACAATAACTGATCATCACCTAATTGTGGCTACATTAAAATCACAGAATTTGGTCGGTGTGACGGAGCGCCACAATATTTGGTGATTTGTGCACACGTATTTTACCAGGACTTCCCTTAAAAGGGACATATTGAGCAGATGATTCATAAAAAACAAGGATTTGTATCAGCCCCTCACAAGAAGTGCGAACTAACCGCGATGACAGCTGTCGCATGAACTTCGAAAATTCTGATGTGGATTCTACTTACAGAACCAACCTGTTGAGTTAGTAGCACTACAACTACTATGGTAAAATAGAAAAAAATATCGGCTGAGACTTTCCTTTTCCCCGGAATTTACTTTCTAACGTTACTCCTACTCTGTTTTATTATAGTAATTGTAGATTAACACAAAAGTAATAAATATTTTATATATGAAATGAGCGGCTGAAGATTGAAGACTTTCAAGGCAAACTATAAGAGGGAGTATACGAGTATGTATGTATGTATATGTATATGTATGAATAGACTGAATACTTTTGCGTAACAACTTATGTGACTTTAACAGGTTTGGCTTAAAGGTCAACAATATATAGTATTCAGTTCCGTCACAGCAAAAAAATAGTATTTTATTCAAATTTTATTAAGATATTGGCAATAAGATAGTTATTCAATCCACGGCTACCAATGATTAATTGATTAAATATTTCGCGAAAAGCAAGCAATTTAGTGCCTTACAGAAAACAAGAGCTAATTCGACTTAGGTTGTTTTAACAAAATTACTCAGATGTATTCATACACATGGATCTGTATATATATTCGTGTAGATATATACACACATAGTAACAATTCACAAGGACAACTCCCAACAAAAGCAGCGCGGCAACATTGGGCAGCGCGGCACGACAAAAATTTATTTTTGCTTGAAATAAAATCAATAAAAAATGTACGAAAGGCAACGGAATGCCAGCGCGCAAGGAGTAGGCAAAAGTGGGCTGCGAACTTTGGACAAGTAATAATAGTAATATTGGTAAATAATATGTTATAATAATCATGATAATGCCAGGTACTTTTGTGCTGAAATGATGTACGCGCCCAAAGTGTCCGGGGTAAGAGGACTATGAGACTAGTTGGAGTTGTATCGATTCAGAGACAGTGCGTCAATTTCAACGGATATTTTTATTTTTTAATACAGTTGTTGGTTTTTCGAGTTGAGAATAACTGAAATAAAGAAAAAGCGAACTCGTTGAAATGAAATGGAAAATATCGAAAATCTAGTAAAAAATTAACGCGATTATAGTGAGAGTGATCTTACTACAATGGAATGTAAGAGAACAGAATGGAATAGAAGTGAAATGAAACGAAATGCTCAGTTGCAAATTAAATAAAGAATGAAGGGAAATGAGGTTGGATCAATATGTATTGTTTGTTAGCTGAGATAAAATGAAAACTGATTAAAATTAATGAATTGAACTGAAATCAAATAAGTTGAATTGAAATCAAAATGAGAAGAGAGGAAATGAAATGAAATTAAATAAAATGAATGAGATGAGGAGAAATGAAATGATGAAAATTATTCAATTGAAGGGATATTAAATAAAATGAGATGAAAATTAATTAATAGAAGCGGAATACAGTTGAATAAAGTGAAACAAAAAGAAAAGAAATGCAATTAAATTTTTTAAATTTAATTAAAATTAATGAGAGAAAAATTTTTTAGAGGAATTTGTATGCATTAAAATGAAATAAAGCTGAGTGAAATTACATGAACTGAAAATAGATGGAATGAAATGAAATGAGTCAACTGAAGTGAAATAAAAGGAAATAAAATGAGATGGAACAAAGTAAAATGATGTAAAAATTCGTAAATTGGAGCGAAATAAAATACAATAAAATAAAATGGACCGAAATGAGATGAAGTGAAATTAAAGAAAGCGCAGTGAAGTAAAGTATAAACAAAATAAAATGAAATTAGGAGAACCTATAAGTAAAGGAAACAAAATTCTAGTAATCTAGAAAATTAAATTCGAATGAGTTCACATACTCGATGAGTTCCTAGCGTAAAATGTTGAGTAAACAGCTTAGCAAACTTTACGTAGTTCCTTAACTTAACCTTTTCGCTATGATTGAACTTAACCACACTAAGAAAAGTTATTTTCTCAGTATTACGGTCGATAGGGTTGGAGTCTCTTTTATCACTAAACCATAAGTGAGCATACTCGTATTGTCGAAAAAGCGCAATCGCGAAGGTACTCTAAATTGCAAATAAATTGAGCGAATTGGAAATTTTCGAAATATATGGCTTAAAAATAAAAGATACTGGTGGTTTCATGTTGGTTGAGTAAACTATAATTTCTAGAAAAATTATTGAAATTAAATAAGAAAATAATAAATTATCAAAACTTGTATATAATCCCCTGTGCTATAGTTTTTTAACGCACTGCCTGTATTGGGTAGGTACTTATTAGTATGAGAAAGACGCATTGGCTAACCTGTCCGGCTAACTTATTCTCCTACAGATTTCAAATTTTCGACATCTCTGAAACAGTCAGATTTTGGACTGATAAACTAAGAAAACCTTTTCTGATAGAATTCTTGAATTTGTTTTGAAAATATGTGGAGAAAAAGAACAGAAGTACGTGGACTTACATTTATGCCCTCTGATCACGGATCAGGTACTACATCGGTATGGGTTGATAAACAGAATGACAGGCTGAATGAGTAAAATTAGTAAAAATAATTGCACATACAAATGCAAAAATATCTTCGCTTGAAGCATCAGTCACACATAGTAAGATGACATCTAAGAAACTAAAAATATCATATGACTCAGCTAATCCCCACGTATGCTTCTGTTTAACAAAAAATTTCGAGAACATTCTGTCATATATCTTTATATGTACACTCGTGAATGTGTGTATGTGTTTTCAGATTACGAAGATGACATTTTCATTAGCCGTGATGAGACAGAGTTTGAAAGCAAAAATCAACCACTACTCATCATAGTGAGGCTATAAAAGTAATAGCTTTTTGGTATGGATATGGCCTAATAAAGTAGGTATTTTTATGTGTATTATTACTTTTAATAACCTGCAGAAGGTGGCAATAATGTAGATGCATATTGTTAGCATCTGTGGACGTGTTTGTTATATAAAGGGTTTTCCAATAGCAGGTGTTATGAATGAATGGATTGCGATATCGAGAGATGATTCACGATTTTTTATGTGAAAGAGAAGGTCTACACCAACAGCCCAGGGTCGATTCAAGACCTCAAAAATGGAATTCGTGAGGCTATCGAAGACATAAGGCAGCCACTTTGCAATTCGGTTATGGAAAATTTCATGAAAAAGATATTGTCCTGTAAGCGTGGTCGTGATGGCAGTTTGCCTGACGCTATTTTTCACTATTAACGGCATACCTCTTTATAATGAATTAAACATCCGATCATTTATATTAAAAAATAGCATTTTTCTTTGAAAATCAAAATAGCACTTCTTATTGGAAACCCCTTTATATTGCATATAAATACATATTTTGTGCACGAGTGTATGCATGTGGGTGTTTGCTTTTTAGTAATCCACTTGAAAGCCGCAACAGTTCAGTGGTTTGCACTTCACCAGCACACGCATGGTGCTGGGTTCCATGCAGACTGTGGGCATGAGGTATAAACGTTTTTTCTCACATCAGAACATTGCTTCTTAGTAAGCATTTTTTAGCACCTAACTTTAAGGTACTCCATTTATGGGTATATGCTATGTTTACATATATAATATTTTTATAATGCACATGCATATGCGTATGTGTATGTGAATATAGAATACGAAGAGACTTCGTTTATTTAGGAACCAGAATTTACACCGACAATAATATTAGGCTTGATATCCAGCGGAAGATCTCGCGTACTAACCAGAGCTGCTTTGTATTACTTAACGAGCAAAAATTAGAGTTTACAAGTACCCAATCATGTCTTTCCTTTCAGTGGAAAAGTTTTGAGTCTTTGCACGTTGGTGGCAGCGAAAAAATCCAGCAGCTCTGTTGGCTAGGTCATGTAGTCGAAATGGCGATCCAGTTTTGAAAGTCTTCAATGCAGAATCAGAATAGAAAAGGAGAAATGCTTCCTTGGTGTTGGAAAAAGTAGGTGATGAAGAACTTGGCTTCAATTGATGTGCACAACTGGGACTGGTTAGCGGAATCAGACAAACTAGTTTAAGCCGTTATCGCGCCAATCAAGAAGGAGAAGAATATATAAGTAGTATACAGAAGTATATATAAGTATGTATAAATATTCGTTTCTCATTATAACAACCTATTTGAGCGCTTGAGGAAAGCCTGGAAAAGGGACAGTCTATATATGAGTACTGCGGCTACCGTACCCGAGTGGGCTTGTGCGTGCTTCTGAGTGTATTTCTGTCCTGAAAAAGCTCCTCGTAAAAAATATCTGCCGTTTGGAGTCGGCTTGAAACTGTAGGTCCCTCCATTTGCGAAACAAGATCAAGGCGCACGCCACAAATAGGAGGGGGAGCTCGGCCAACACCTAACAGAACTGTAAGCGTCAATTATATATGTATATGTATACAAACATGTGCCATGTATGTATACATGTTGTTGTCTGAAGTACCTGGTGTACCTGGTATTTTTTTATCAATATATGGACATATTTTAGCCAACTGATACACTGGCATTCCTAAGTAAATTATTCTTCTGACCTTGAAGTTAGTTCCAAGAAAAATATGCCTTGCATGAATTCTGACTATTTTTTATGTAAAATGTAATATACTAATAGATTAGCAAAGTAATAGCCCGGTATTGAAATTGCTACAACCTCTAAGGTATTTTTTTATCAATTGTAAAAATGTAACAGAAGTTTTTGTTTGCATTCGAAAATCAGGTAGAGCAGAAAAGGATGCGCGCAATTTTTTTATTTCTATTTTTTCCTTATTAATTTTCTCAAAGTTTGCTATAAAATTTATAGTCACATAAGCGCCCTTAAGTGGTGAAGGTGTCGTCATTTACGCGATTCAGATTTGTATTTTGTTTTTATTGCACGCTGCGCTTTATAGTCCCCCGTAAACTGTAAGCTTTTAGTAACTCGTAAAATTTTACAATTTCCAACATCATAAATGTCCTCCTCACTTTTTATCCGCAAGCGCGTGTTGATATGTCTTCATTTTAAAGTGGCCAAAATTTAATGGACTTATGATATAAAAAAAATTGTAGGAATACGAAATGTTAGTCAACATCTACTGTTTATTGCGCTCACTGCGGTGCTTATTAATGAAAGTACAATTGTCTGATGATTCTTAAGCTATGATTATCTTTATTTTCCACTTTTCTTCTTCTTCATTCCACACTTTTTATATTTTTTTGCTTCTTTTAATTCCTGCATGTATGCTATTTGCACAAATTACAGTGTCGGGATAATTGAATTTATGCCAGCAATTGCTGCATACCCACCACAGCGCCACGGTCATCAGAATGGCCATAGAAGTCATAAATTGCAACACCTTTGCAGTGATTTTGAGTGGTTGGTATTGCAATTCTTGCCACTCGTCGTGCCATTTCCTTGCCTCCAGCCGGAATAATGCTCTCGCTTACATCCTGCGGTACTTTTGTACCATATACATATAAAGTACACATACATAATCAAACTAGCGCAAATGGAATGATGACACGTACTGTAACCACAACATGGGCTTCTACAATTCTGCCTCGTTACTACATACATACCTATATTGGGAGCAGAGTACATTATTAGCTTAGATTGTTTGGGGTGATGAACGTGGAAATAAAAAAAACCACCTCGTTTCTGATACCGATTATAAATATTTCAATATTTTTGATTTCAGACAAGAGAATGAGTTTCAAGCTTCCTGGATTGATCGGCTAAAGTTCTAACTGTTTTAAGTATTTGCCTACACTTTATCGCAAATAACCAATTTATCGTAATTTACCAATATGTGAAGATTGCAGTGAAGCGCAGACCCTTTGATTCTAGATCAGCTGGTAATCGTAGAGTAAGCCATTAAGAATTTAAGCTTGAATGTCGATAGTGATGACATTCAAAATATTACACCATATGGCAGACGGAAGACTGCATTCAAATTTTTTGAAGTGAAAACTTCTTTAGAATCGTTGGGAGTGATTTGAGGAAAAGTGAAACGAAAAAGCGACCCTCTTGGCTACGAAGCGTTTATTATATATGTTGATATAAACGTAGCGACGATCTAAATAAAAATAAATTTTATTTTTTCTTGTGATTCGAACAAAGGATTTTGGATCGGAAACTCACATTGCTAGTCGCTCGGCTACCGCGCCATGCTGTCATCGCTGGCCTAAAAGTTATTTAGTTACGAAGCGTTATATTATATGTTGATATAAATAATTTTTGTGAGCGTGTAATTCTCAAAAGGTTTATTAGAAAATCTATTGAAGTAGGTAGTGTGGTATCTGTTCCTATCAGCTTAACATCTGATAGATCCTCCATCGGAGGACAACAAATGTTAAACTGATTTTTGGAAATGGGCGGAGTGTTTTAGAGGCTTGCTCCATCTCTGCCACGGGTTGACCCGGTATTGCAATACCGCCGGGATTTCGGCCTTGAATAAATACAAGAAGAAATATACAAATACATTTAGCTTTGGTGGGAAGAGACATAAATTTTTATATGAATACAAGTAGCCGAAAATGGAAGAAATTTGTAAGTCTGTTTCTTCGGTCCGTTTGGGTATTTTTTTTTTGACAACATCGAAACCAAAGCATTTGTATCATATTTTATCTATCATAAGCCACTCGTATCATTTGTTGAAATTGAAAACATTGAGGATAATAATAAAATGAAGAAAATAAAATATGAACTTTATAGCAATATTATAATGAACCTATAATTATCCCGCTCCTAATGCTGCTTTCGTCTTATTCTCTCTCAGTTTGTTTTACGGAAGGTTTCACTTCTATCGAGTCTAACCGTTAGACTGGTATTTTTTTATTTATTAAACGATTTTGATTTGAAAGCAGCTCCAGCAAAGTCTTTGAGCGACTGTTGTACTCCTTTAAAATGATTTAGAAAAGGTGTCACTGCTTCAATTCTGGCTGGTAGTTGTGGGACCAATCCCGAAATTCTTTGCCTATTGCTTGGTGCTTATCTCTAATATTTTGTTGTTTATTGTATAACGATTTTCATAATTTTTATTTTATTTTATATTTAAAAAAAAAACAACACATTTATGTATTTTTCTGAAAAATATTGATGAAAACATTTATAAATTCACCAAAAGTGAAAGTAGTTGTCCAAAAGCTAATAGTTTTGAGCGAACAATTTAATATTTTACTTGAAATTTTTTACGCCAAAATATTATAGAGTTGTTTGCTTCGTTTATTGGCAATGTCCAGCTGCCTTCTAGGGCAACTTGGCTGCATTAACTTTGACGATATGTAACTGCAGTCAAGCAGCGCATGACTTTGTTTTTCTTACTGTTGCAGCAACATCAATGAAGCCTGATTGTATTGATCGATTTTTTTATTACTTCATCGCTTTAAACTGCTTTACTTTTTTTATTTAAAGATCGATTGTTTTCCATTAAAATGGGATCGGTAATAATTTCTTAAATTTTTTAGCAACTTCTCTGATGACTTGCTTGTGTCTCGCTTGTGGAACTCATAAAGCTGCAGCAAGATTTCATGCCGTGAGCTGACATAATTTTCGAAGATTTTTGCAAGTTGATGTAAGCGTTGCACTATTTTTTTTATTGTACTAGTTTTTAATACAAGCAGGAATACATATTTTTCTTTCCGATTAAGCGTAGGCTGATATATTATGTTACAAATACATACATACACACATATATTTATAACAGTAATTCCGGTTCATATTGGGTAGTCGAAAAAGTCTTTTCGCATTTTGTCAATAGATTTCGTTGGAGTCATCTATCTCCAGTGCTACCAATTACATTGTGTCATATCATATGGTGTTAGAAAGGTAACGTTTTAAGCTTCATTTAGCCAAAAAAAAAATTAAATTCGGAGAAGTTGAAGAAAAGTTATAGCTGTTCAAAAATGAGTGAAAATAATGAAGAAATTCGCTATATTTTGAAATTTTTGTATTAAAAAGGGAAGAATGCCACGCAAGCCACCAATGAAATTTGTGAAGTTTACGGAGACGATGCTGTATCAGTTCGTGTAGCACAACAATGATTCGCTCGCTTCCGTTCTGGAAATTTCGATGTGAAAGATGCACCTCGCTCCAGTCGAGCTATCGTTGAAAAAGTCGATGAAATTATGGAAAAGATTGGCCAGGCCCGTTACATAAGCTGCCATGACATCGCCAAGGCACTAAACATTCATCATCAAACGGTTTTGAACCATTTAAAAAAGGCTGGTTACAAAAAGAAGCTCGATGTTTGGGTACCACATGAATTGTCTGTGAAAAATTTAATGGACCGAATTAACATCTGCGATTCTTTGCTGAAACGATATGAAATCGAACCATTTCTGAAGCGAATGGTAACAGGAGACGAAAAGTGGATCAAATACGACAATAATGTGCGAAAAAGATCATGGTGCAAGGGTGGTGAAGCTCAACAAATGGTCGCAAAGCCAGGATTGACGCCTCGAAAGGTTATGCTGTGTGTTTGGTGGGATTGGAAAGGAATCATCCACTATGAATCGAAAAAAAACGGCCAGAAGTGATCAGCAGAAAGGGCGTTGTCTTCCATCAGGACAACGCTAGGCCACACACATCTTTTATGACTCGGCAAAAACTGGGAGAGCTTGGCTGGGAAGTTTCGATGCATCCACCATATAGCCCTGACCTTGTACCATCGGACTACCATTTGTTTCGGTCAATGCAGAACTCCCTTAATGGAATAAAATTGGCTTGAAGCGAAGCCTGTGAAAATTACTTGTCACAGTTTTTCGCCGAAAAACCGAGGAATAATGTCTCTAGAAGAAAAAAGGCAAAAGGTGGTCGACCAAAATGGTACATATATATTTGGTTTAATAAAGTTCATTATAAATATTAAAAAAAAATGAGTTGAAGTTTGATTAGAAATATGAAAAGACTTTTTCGACTACCCAATATTTGTTGTTCTTATTTCATTTAAGTATTGGTTTAATTTTAGCAGGATACAAATTGTTGCTATTACTACCATTTATATTTGACACTTTTCTATTTCACATAACTGAGTTCAAATGCAGTTTTTGTAACCGTGAAATGAAGTGAGAGTAGCAACAAAATAAAAGGTCTTTCAGTATTTCAGTAGTTTCCAAGTACTAATTTCATTTTAATGAAAACAAAATTCCATACAAGTTTTCTGTAAGCAATAACTTTTTCTTCAAGAGTATTCAAAACCCTTGACCCTAAGGCTAGGTAGGTTCTAAGATCTGTCATATGAGGGCTGGCAGCTGTAATGCTATTAACAAAAAAGCTTCTGTCCTGATCTCGTAGTAGGAGCGAATGTTGACATTTGAGCCCTTCAAGACGTGCTGTGCACACGGTAGGATCAAATAAATAGGGGTTTTAGACTACTCGGAATACATATTATTATTTCTTATCAGACTTATGGTACTGAAATAACAAAAAATACAACAACGCCGTCGCCGAAGGGGTTCGTGCGTTACTAATGGTTCGGAGAACGTAGGTTCGAATCTCCGTGTAATTTCAAAATGAAAGTTATTTATAATAGCGGTCGCTCCTTGCCAGGAAATGGCAAACCCCTGAGTGTATTTCTGCCATGAAAAAGCTCGTCATAAAAAAATTATCTGCCATTTGGAGTCGGCTTAAAACTGTAAATTCCTCCAATTATATAGTATATAGTAAGTACAACATATATACATGATGCAACTCATGGTCTTCGCCTCGCGATGGTTGGTCGCTAATTGAAGGATTTATGAAGCAATAGTTAGTAAGAGTCAAATAGTCTCTTAATGAACATCTGCGTTTACCATTTGTAGTCGTGGGACCCTTGTTTTTCGAATTCCGGATATTTTCGGTTAGAGATGGCTCACTAGGGCCAAATAATTCAATTCAGGCGCATAACTTCGTGTTCAAATGATAAATTCAAAATAGTTAATAACCAGGATGTGAAACAGAAATGAATGTGGCTTAGAAAAGCCTAGGCCCTGACTCTTTAGCTACTTAAATAAATATTTCATACTAGCTGACTCTTGATCATATTGGGTTAACTATCCAATAACAAAACAAAATGTTCAAATTCCATATTTAAATGCATAAAAGACTACAGACAAAACATTGATTAAACCGATTATGTATAAAATGACAAGCATTAAAAAAACTTAAAAAAAATTCAAAGAGTTACTAATGAAAACTTTTAAGAACGAATGACGAATTTAAAGCAATCATTTTTTTATTTACTAATGGCAAAGAGCAGATTCTTTTTCTTTCACAGCGCATGCATTTAAAATTTGCATTCATTTGATTAGCAGGTTTGACTCGATGTTAAAACGCTTAAGTAGGCATATTCGTTTTGATTTCTGAGCAATGGGTTGATTTGCATCACTATAAATAAGGTGATGCAGAAAAATGTTCCAAGAAAATATCTTTCCAGCCATTTTTTTTAACTATAGATGTTACAAGCGCTAATAAGGTCTTTGCAAATTGAAATGACGGGTTGTACTACTACGAGGCCAGACAAGGTAATCTCATTAACAATGTCCTTTTTTCAGAAATATTCATTATTCGATCCTAGCAATAAAGGTATTAGAAAAAAGTTTGAAATCAATAAATTTGTTTTTATTACATCATATAATGTTTTAAATAACTTAAATAAACAGAAAACTCACAGCAAAAATAATATTTTAAACGTACTCATAATAATGATTGGAGATTCATTTATAGATATTTAATATGACTGCTGGCTAAACCAGTTGGCGTGAATATAGCCACCTTTGAAAAACTACTTAATATTTTGATTCTTGTCTTTGTCTCTATTAGAAATCGCTTGGGCAGGGCAACAAGTAGGTGCTGACGAAATGGTTGGTTGCTATGGAGATAGGTTTGTGCGTCATATAAAATAACATTTAATTTTGCCATACTGAGCACGTAATAAATGCATTTGACCATTTAAGAAAACTTAACTAATTTAACGAAATTATAACCTACAGCCATATGTTGCAGTCCGTATACACCTACAAACGCTAAAAGTAAAATCAACAGCAGATGACGGCATACAGAAATATGTAAATTTTTCTATATTTTTTACCCTATACAGTGCAACACACGCTTTTAGAATAAAGCGAAGCCTATCCCAAGTGATTGTATGCAACTTTATTAGTAATATTTTTGATTTTCTTCAGTGTATGAGCTATGCCGTTATTCGAGCAAGAGTTGAATTAAACTAATAAAAGCGCGACGAAAGAGATTATACAAATATTCACCTTATAGTTGAGAGTAGATAAATTGTGAAATTTTAACCTATAAGCGATTAAATGAATTTACTTTTTTGGTACCTCTCTTCGGAAACTTCAGAATTCCACTAAAGAGTTAAAAAGGTTCAACCGTAGTATAGGTAGTTGCCTGCTGCAACTACTTACAACTTAAGCATTCATATTGTAGGGGAAAAAATATTATAACGGACTATAATTTATTTAAAATATTTTTTTTTACCCATTATCCCTACCTATGCAAAGTTATTTGTCTCGGAGACCTCGAATAAAATTTTTATGAATCAACTTTGTTCAATATTGTACCTCTTGATGTCTTTTTAAATTATTGTATTGCAAAAATTTGCGAAAGAGTTTTAAAAAGCGCATTAACTGAAAAGTGGAAAAGTAAACTCTGTAAAATTTTACAATACTTGAACACCAGGTTAATGTTAATGTTAATGTTAATGTTAATGTTAATGTTAATGTTAATGTTAATGTTAATGTTAATGTTAATGTTAATGTTAATGTTAATGTTAATGTTAATGTTAATGTTAATGTTAATGTTAATGTTAATGTTAATGTTAATGTTAATGTTAATGTTAATGTTAATGTTAATGTTAATGTTAATGTTAATGTTAATGTTAATGTTAATGTTAATGTTAATGTTAATGTTAATGTTAATGTTAATGTTAATGTTAATGTTAATGTTAATGTTAATGTTAATGTTAATGTTAATGTTAATGTTAATGTTAATGTTAATGTTAATGTTAATGTTAATGTTAATGTTAATGTTAATGTTAATGTTAATGTTAATGTTAATGTTAATGTTAATGTTAATGTTAATGTTAATGTTAATGTTAATGTTAATGTTAATGTTAATGTTAATGTTAATGTTAATGTTAATGTTAATGTTAATGTTAATGTTAATGTTAATGTTAATGTTAATGTTAATGTTAATGTTAATGTTAATGTTAATGTTAATGTTAATGTTGGCGGCTGCCGTAGCCGAATGGGTTGGTGCGTGATTAGCATCCGGAATTCACAGAGAGGTCGTTGGTTCGAATCTCGGTGAAAGCAAAATTTATAAAAACATTTTTCTAATAGCGGTCGCCCCTCGGCAGGCAATGGCAAACCTCCGAGTGTATTCCTGCCATGAAAAAGCTCCTCATAAAAATATTTGCCGTTAGGAGTCGGCTTGAAACTGTAGGTCCCTCCATTTGTGGAACAACATCAAAACGCGCACCACAAATAGGAGGAGCAGCTCGGCCAAACACCTAACAGAAGTGTACGCGCCAATTATTATTATTTTTTTTTAATGTATAATGTCAACACGTTTGATTTTGCAGCTTTTGACATGGCTATGTTTGAGCTCGAAAATACGCTTTTACTCTGAAACTTCTTCTTTTTGCCTGCCTGGGGGCGGCCGCTATTAGAAATTTTTTTTTTTTAATTTTGCTGTTTTACGAAGATTCGAACCTACGTTCTCCGAAAGGTAGTCACGCATCAACCCATTCGGCCACGGCGGTCTCGGGTCCATTTGTAGAATAACATCAAGACGCACAAATAGGAGAAGGACAAATTCTCAAAACCTGCTACGCGCACTTTAATGCTCTTCATTAAGAAATAGTCGTTTCCTTTCCTGAGTGTCTTAATTTTACCTCTTTATTCTCCCAATTAATAATAGTGAAACAAAAGTATTAAACCTTATAAAGTGGCCAATTTTTTATTTTCTTGCAGAAATTTACATTTTTATGTAATAAGAAAAAATAAATCTTTCTATGGTGAAAGCAGGACAATAAGACACACATGCATGCTTTTTTCTGCTAGTGCCTTAATTTTGATATGCTTTTATCCAAAACTACCTTAATTTTATTCGCCTTTTCAACTTATTGCCGCTGCGCATTTTACTTGTTCCATCTGCATCCTCTTATTCTGAAATCGCTACCACAAGTACCACTTAGCTTCCTTTTATGTAGCGCAGCTTCCATCCAGGTATTACCACATTGATTATATACATGCATAAATCACTTCCCATCCTCTTGTCTTAATTACCCATTCAGGCACAAAATTATGCCATAATTAAATTTTATGTAGTCAATAAATTTTTGTTTTAGCGCACTTTTCAACATTATCTGACACGGTTATAATTCTGGCATCGCTGCTTTTGAATGTCGTATTAAGGCGACGTTCTTTAATTTCTCAGATTCTTTATTCTTCCTTTTCCTGCCTCGGCTTTGGCTGGGCACAGCAAAGCAAATTTCAATAGTTGTTGACAGCTTTTATGAGTGAACTCTGCTGCTCTTCCCAGTTGCAGTAATGAGGAGTTTACATAAAACGATTTTGCAGTCTTTAAGCAATTTTTAATTTTTATGTGAAAAAAATATTTATTACTAATAATATAAAAATTACGGACAGTTAATAAAATAATAAATTTCAATTAAAAGTCGAAATCGGATGTATGTATGCATTCATGCGCCAATCAAGGTCGAGGTTTTGGGACTTCAAAGCCATTCAACCTGCCGAGAAAATACCCTGCCGAATATTTATAATTCATTAACTATTCCAGCAACTCTTCCTTTAATAATCTGCGAGAATGAGAAAATATAAGAATATATAAAGGTGAATGTCTGTACGTTGTCCGCGCATCACTACGAAACGACAACACCAAATGACGTAAAACCTTTTATACATTCATATTTTCACCCAATGAAGGTTATAGGCATGTTTTTATGACGGAACTCCCTTCCCACAGCCCCCAGGGCGCGCCACTACTCTCATTCGTCACTAATAATCGAATATTTGCTTTAATTTAATCTAAAAAATCTCAGTTTTTCCTATTTCCCACTATTTAGAGCACACTCTAGACTTCATAATCCGCACAAGGTGTTCAACTATGACCCAAATGCAAAGTTCAAAAACGGTTTGAGATAGAAAATTAATAAAAATAATTTTGCTTGATATTTTTCTGATTGGTTGTTTTGATTTTATTCAACGAGGCATAGCATCGGATGCCGGGTATTGTAATATTATGGTTATTAATAAAAAGTTATTTTCTATGAAATTATTGTTTGTAATTCTTTTATATACATATCCTTAATCCCCCAAAAGCTAATATAAGAGAATGGAAAACAATATCAAGATAAAATTTTATCAACTTTATGATAATATTCAAAAATTTTAAGTGTAAATACACATTATTAAGAAATCACTACTACTTTGGTACAGTTTCACTTCATCAAATTATCGCTCGTGTATTAAAAGTACTACATAAATTTGCTGAAAACAAGCGACGAGTCAAATTAAATTATAGTTTTCTTTATTTTCATTCTACTACCTTTATTTGATTCATTGTGATTTGGACTTAATTTGTTTTCATTAAAAAAATGTTTTGGTTTTTTGTTATATTTTTTTGATTGTTTTGAAATTTAGAAACATTTATTAAACAACCCCAAAAAAACAAATTCCGGTTGAGCGCCTGTAAGGCAGGCAAGAATTGAAGTTTGCTTGTGAATGCAGAATGCATGACGAAAAGCATATTAAAAAATAATTGATATTTATGAAAAATATTTTGCATTCAAAACTTATTGGAGAGAAACCGTTATAATAGACTGCTGACAACAAAATTAGAATCGCTGCTAAGATATTTTTTAATTATTTTATATTAATTAAGGATTGCGGTTTGCAGTAATTTTCTTTGAATACAATTTTTGTTGTGTGTGCAGGTGTGTGTTTCGCCTTTTATGTGAATTTTTTCACGCTATTTACGACGGCAGACACTCCTCTAATATACTGGCCAGCTTAACTGAACTAAATACTAATCAAAAATATTTTCTGTAAAGTCGAATTTTATTATCGTGCAAATCAAAGTAGCATTTCCGGGTTTGGTTCTAATTAGTGAAATAATTCAGAGCGTAGACCATTACAGAAATTTTAGTACTAGGAATGGAATGGTTCTGCGGTTATCAAAGATAAAAGTCGTCGTGCTAAAAGTCCAAATTTTTCACAATTTTTTTTGCTGCTTGGAAATTGAAATTAGTTTGAGAAAAGATTATAACCTTCCTGCATCGAACTTAATTACTAATTTTTCCAAAGTTGTAGCTTTCGCAAAATTTAAAAAAAGTCAATCGTTAATTTTTTTATAGTTTACACACTAAAATGTTGAGAAAAAAAGGTCTCTGTCAAAATTCAATTGTATTGTATTTGGTATGGTGACATGGCCTTAATTAATATCATCAGTTCGCCTTGGATAGTTGGGCAGCCGTATACTTAAGATGATCTGTTGATGGATATATATGGCAGCCATTAGACCAATAATTGTTCACTATGGTTCGCTAGTATGGTGGACGACGTGCGATAAAGTGAGAATATATGTAACCGGCACTATGAGCACAACTCCAACAGCAGCAATAGATAGAATTATCAACTGGCATCAAATCAAACTATTTAGTAGTAAGGAAGTCAACTAAAGGATCTGCTCTAAGATTGAAGAGGCTTTCTGGTTACAGCAATATTTTAGATTCAAACGGAAGATGAGACATACCATTCATACAATTTCTTTACAGATGGACCCAAAATGGCATAGGGAGCAGGAGCGACTGTCTTTTGTCCACAGTTTGATTTCCGAAGGTCTTTCAAACTCTCTAATTACAGTAATATACCTATTTCAAGCTGATATCTATTTTTGTTTTTTAGTGCCCATTTATTTTATACATCTGTCCATTGACATTAAGTATGTTGTTTAACAATTTGGTCAGGATTTATATACATCGCTTAATGGCCAGTGTCAAAAGCGATAAAATTAAAATAAACGAAATAATATACAATTAAATAATATACAATAATACAATACAAGTTTCACTTTACATGATTACATTTTACAACTATTTTAACTATTTTTAATTATTTTTTTTTACATATTTAGCATTTTTTTAGCATTTATCATATTATTATTATTATTATTTTCAAGAAGTTTGTTGATTTCTGCATTACTGTGTGTGTGTATTTTTTTAAAGCGCCTTGTTGTTATCTTTTTGATTTCTTCGTCTACTCTTGCTATATTAAAAGTCCTGTGGATGTCATCATTTTTCGTGTATTTGTCAGACATGGTCAAAATTCGAAGAATCTTAGATTGCTGTTGTTGGATTTTTTCTATATGAGCTTTTTTAGCCGTTAAAGCAATTGTAGCGCGCAATATGTTCAACTATGCAGATCCAAAATTGATGAACCTTGTGGAAATGGGGGCAGGTCATTATTTACTGGATACCAGGACGCAAAGAAATAGAAAGACGAGAGAGAGTTTATGAGCTCGCTAAGACAGGTATTCGCTTGCCCATTTACCCATTACTCCGCTTTCTGAAAACGCAGCCGATATGGGAACACACGACCTCGTACAAAACTGCCAAAATTAAGCTAAGGACTTGGAATACGAAAGGTACAAACTATATTTTATCACTCTCTGGAGAAGACTGCAAAATAAGTAAGTCTATCCTTATTCTGACCTCGAGTTCTGAGCCATCTTTGTATACATAGAAGGAATCGAAAGTTTATTAAGTATAGTTTTTATTTATAAATCCTAGCCTATAATGTGGTTTTATATATTAAAATTATATTTACATATATGCAATAAATACATAAAATAAGTATATTCAAGTACTCTATTTTATCACATTATATTACTTGAATGCACGAAAAATCTCTGAATAATAAATATTGTAATTCTTGGGTCCCTCAAAAATAATAAAAAAAAACCAAAGTCGCGGATAGGTTGACTAAATGAAGATTCTGACGAATGAAGTATCTCATCTTAACACTTACATCTTGAATTGGTGTATTCTTATTCACCTTGCAAATATTTGCTTTCAGTACAACTTTGGTTGCTCATTTAGCAAATGGCATAACTGATCACTAACGAACCAGTATGACTACCTGTTCATGGATTAGAAGGTTTGCTGACGCTTTTGGATGCTCAAGCGGTGTACTACGAGCGTTTTACATTTCCTTTTTACGATTGGGTTATTACACAAGGGGCTGGAGGAAAATGCAACGATAACGGAAATTAATAGTTTTATAGTTCTCAGGTAACGGTGTAATTTTTTAACAACACAATGACCCTGATAACTGTAAAATGTCATTAAAGAGTCAAGCAACAATCGGTCGAAAGAATCAATCCACAATCATTAGCATTCATATACATACCTATTAATTGGCTAATGAATGCCAAAGTTCAGAGACTCGAGAATTTGTCAAACGAAGATTAAAATAGTAGAAAAAAGTATGCCAAAAGAGCGAAAAGCTACGTAGAGATTGAAAGGGGAAATATAGGTACACCAACTATAATAAATAAAATTAAAATATCAAAAGCTTTCAAATTATTTATTCTTAAATTAACGTAGCACAAATCGACTAACTTCTGCAGATTATACTCTTTTAGATCGCTTATAATATTTGGCAAACCTGTTCTATGCGAATAATGCTAAAAATACACATACACACATACATTTGAATATAGAGTCATCAATGAAGATGTTTGCGATACTTAAACGTTCGTTTTGATGTCATTCAGAATTATTTTTTAGGTAAATAGATATTTAAAAATCATTAAATTTATGTGGCTGTGGTGGAGGAAAATGTTTTCTTATATTTAATATAAACATATATAGGTACTCGTACATGTTCATTAGGCCGGGTCGATTTGTGGGGAGGCAAAAAAATCGCCCATTGCTCTGTGAAAATCATATTCTAGGGATCAAAATAAGAAACTTTGCCGAAGGAACCATACCTCTAAAACGAATTCTGATGTCCCCCAATTTGGGTCGAACTTTTTCTTTTCTCATGTAAAGGCCAAAAATGATGATATTTTGAAATGATTGTATGGGGAACCCCCCAGGGGAGTTCCAGGGGGTCTGCCACTGGCATGGGTGGATCGGCCGTCCAAAGTTAGTGGGGGTCGGTCATACATTTGGATTCGATTGGAGCACTCTAAATGGTTAATCCCTAGAATACGATTTTCACAGAGCAATGAGCGATTTTTAAATCGACCCGCCCTAATATTTATATAACCCACGATGTGCTTTTACCCAATGCTACTGCTTCTACTTGAGCTCGCCGTGATGAGCGGTAACTTGATGATATCATCATTTGAACTGGTATTTTAAATATTTGCTGTTGTTTGAAATGACAGAAAATGTACATACAAAGAAAAACTGCGGGGTCAAATTAACCAGACGCTATTTGTGTTCATCTTTTAGCAATAAATTTAGTATTTTTTGCATGTTTTGCAAATAAGTTTGGTTGTCTACTTGTTTGCAGTAGCAAAGCTGATTTATTTGCATATAATTAATATTATTGACAAATAAGTGTTTGCTTGTCCCAGTGCAATAGGAAAGGTAAATCTCAGCTGTGTATGTGCAATACAAATGTATGTGTGCAAATACTCATATGCTATTTTTTGCTGCAGTTGTAGGTTAAACGATGCCATTACGCGCCGGTTGTTAAGTGTGAATATTTATCCTGCTTGGCATTATAATTTGATTATCAACTTAAGTGTTAGTATGCAAAATCGAGCAATGTGCTTTAAATTTTAAAGAGGCAGATGAGTGATAGGTTTTTAAGTGCGAAATCGTATTCAGGTACTTGAATTGAGGTTTGCTCTTTTCAAAACTGATGAAAGGTAACATCTTTATTGTTGATGACACATAATTGTTTATGGGTTATGATTTCATAACTATATATGAGGCGTAAATAAAAATAAAAAATAGAAATCACAACACTTAAAGCGCAAACTTGATTCGCTAAGGCCGAAATTTTTGTTGGCTATTGATTGAGAGTAGCCAAGCGACTTTGATTGCAGCGTTTCCCGTGCGTAAAGCTGCTGCAGAGCCTTTGAAGAATTTGTAAGCATTTCCATCTGCTACATATAGAGTTAGTTAGATTTGAATAAAAGTCGACAGTTTGGAGAAGTACCTGGCAAGCTTTTGTAACAGCACTTTACTTACCAAGATTTGACTCATAATGTGAAGATTATGTTATGCCTTTCACACTTCGTGGGACGCTAAGCTGATGCAGAGCTTAGTAGTATATTCACAGAAAAAAGGGAAGATAGTTTTTTGTTTCTCCGGTTGATTAGAACCATGGCAGTATATATTGTAAGGGATGCCTATTTTAGCTGTTTGCTCTCCTACGGACCAGGGGTCAGTTATCACTGCTGTGAGTCTGCAGGCATCCCTTTGTTTCATATTTGTCAATGCTCTCGTTTATTTGTGGATGTAGGTGAGCTCGGTCAGCAAAACTTTGCATGTCGTCTGATCCCTCCAACTACAATCCGCGATTGGTAGATATTTTGAGGAGATTGCGCCCAGTGGTGTGAATACCGATTCTGCAAGAATGTTATTCATGGCTGATCCTTCTCTTACCAGTCCGTCTGCTTTTGCATTTCCTTCAATGTTTTGATGTCCCGGGACCCAAATTAAGGCAACGTTATGGTTAAAGTTCAAGTTGGTAAGGCTATTTATGCTTTGTTCCACCAGTTATGAGGTTATGGTAGCCGAATACAGTGTCTGAATTGCAGCTGGGTTATCCGAAAGATTAGCGAGATTGCTCTTGAAAGAGAAGTATACGATTAGTAGCCTATAAGCTTGCACAATTGCCAGTACTTGAGTCTGGAAGAAGTATTAGAAAGAAGCAAAGATTTTCCAATTCTAAATTTATCAGAAATTTGTGAGCTCCAACACCACAAGCCATTTTTGCACTATCTGTGTACACTTTAGTGTAAAGGTGTTAAGTAAAATTCCCTTACTCCACTCCTTCCGAGATGGAGAGAGAGTGGCAAAATTCCAATTGCATTCCACCGTTGAGAGAATGTAATCAGTCATCTCCAAGGTGACCTGAGTTTGTCGCAATAATCGACTGGGTAATCATACGTTTTTTCCTTCCAGCAACTCGCTTCATTTACTCTAAATGCGCTCATGGTTGCCATTTTCTTGACATAGGGATCTACAAAAATAGCATGTGTCAGTGAATTAAGAGCATACCTAGGACATGGTATTATTGCGCCGACCTCTATTGCTCAGGCTAATGTATTTCGCCAAGTAATTTGATGTTGATGTGTCTTCCAAGAGATTTCCACCAAACTACTGATGCATATGATAAAATTGGTCGTATAAACACCTTATACAACTATAAAGTATTCTTGGCTGTAAGGCCCAATCCCCTTCGAATCACACGTTTACACGCTTACAGAGCAATTTCTGCATTCCTTGCCCGTTTCTCAGTGTTCAGTTTCCAGCTAAGTTTGGAGTTCAAGATTATCTCTAAGCTAACTTTACTGTCATAATAAGGATGAAGACAAAAATTTAAAACCATAGTATTGCAAAAAGGATCTTTATCATATTGAGTTTAATGTCGCTCTATGTATGACTCCAGTTTATGTTTGTATGTTTCTAGAGAAGACTTTATTTGCAAACAATTTCTGTCCAATTTAGGCCAACATTTTACAAAATCAGATTCCAACAACAAAGCAGAACTGGGAGTAAGATGTTAGTCAAAACCGCTTGGCACTAAATGCGTTAAAAAGACATTTGATATAAAAAAGAGTTCCCTAGGTTGACATTGCTTGTCTATAGTAAATCCCTTTTCATTTTCCGAATTTCCTCACGTGCATATCCCAGCTTTCATCCTGAAGTTTGCTCATACTTCGGCATATCATTATGATAATGGGACTGTTTATATATTTATGAGTATTATTTTATTCAAGTACTGGTGCGCTTATACAGTTTTTCGCTTGTTAATAAGTAACGCTTCAATTACTCATAGATTCCACTTAGTGACAACTTCAATTGACTTTTCAAAACATCTACCGAAATCAGTAGTTTTTTCAATATATTTGACGATATATATATTGGCGCGTACACCCTTTTTGGGTGTTTGGCCGAGCTCCTCCTCCTATTTGTGGTGTGCGTCTTGATGTTGCTCCACAAATAGAGGGACCTACAGTTTCAAGCCGACTCCGAACGGTAGTTATATTTATGAGGAGCTTTTTCATGGCAGAAATACCCTCGGAGGCTTGCCATTGCCTGCCGAGTGGCGACCGCTATCAGAAAACTGTTTTTCTTAATTTTGGTGCTTCACCGAGATTCGAACCAACGTTCTCTCAGTGAGTTCCAAATGGTAGTCACGCACCAACCCATTCGGCTACGGCGGTCGCTATATATTTGACTGCTGTTTTCAAATTAACAAAAACAAAAACAGAAAAACAAAAAATAAAATAGTGATACAAAAACAAAACCGTGTGGGGTTTGCGCGTGATGTACTCGAATGCCTTTGTTGTTCAGTTGACGAAAAACCTTGATGGTCAGCCCCCATTACGGTTCTGCTTGAATAGTTATAAACACAGAACCAGAAATATACCAAACTACATAACAAATCAATATATATAATCACGCTAGCTATACCAGTTGTAGTTGGTGGCAATGCATGTGTAGATATGTGAAAAACAAATTCATAAACATACATACATACCAACAAATGCGTGAGCACAAAGCTAGCTGACCGACTGTTTGTGGCTTCCTACTCAGTACTTAAACACAATACAAATTATTATATGACGAAGGTTTAAGAAGAATTATTGGAAATTGATTTAAAATCAATATTATCTTTTAGCACAATAAAAAAATATTTATGCAAAATAAAATAAAAACAAAGCAAAATAATAAATAAGAAGGTTGTTAAAAAGTGGGCTTGCATTCGTTCGTTCAAGTTAAAAATATTTATTGAAGAATATAGGAAAAGAAAAAAAAAAAAAAAAACAAAGGCCAAGCCACTTATTTTATGTCAAGGATATTTCTTTCCAGTACTTTTGCAGAAATAGATAAACTTCTAAATATAGTTGCATATTAGAGGAATGTCGACGATTATAGATGTTCACTGCAATAATCGAATGCAATAAGCCAGCATGTCGCTGTTTCGTTGATTTCCCTAAAGCATTTGATAGAGTTTTAAAAGAGGTAATTGAAATTTTGCAAAAAGTTAATATAGATAACTGAATCGTCTCAGCTATTAAGATAACCATAATCATTGGATAAGGGAAGGCAATAGCTTAAGCTCTATACTCCTTAACTTAATTATCCATGAGATAATCGCAAAGGTCAAATGTGCAGCTAGAGGATACAAACTAACAGAAATAAAAATAATATGCTATACGGATTACGTACTATTCGAACGACAATGATGCCTTTACAGTTTCAAAAAAGCTGCAGAAATATTCGCATCAAAACCAAATCCTTAACAGGCTCAAGGCAGCCAATAAGGTGCAAGCTTTCAGTGTACGGTTCACCTATTGAACAGGTATCTCGGTGCCAAAATAACCATCTCTAAATATATCAGCTCTGCAGATGTCATCAGTTAGAGCAGAAAGAGACGGAGATAATGGAACCATTACGTACAAAAAATGGGCAATCAATGTATAGCAAAAATTATTATGGCAGAAAAACCGAACTGTGGAAGACATCCCTTTCGACCACACAAAAGGTTTCGAGAATGATGGACCTCAAGCTCAACTGAGGCGTGACTTTTTCGATATGCTTTAAGTTTCCTATTATGAATTTATATTGTGCGTTTTCCATTTTCAATCTAAAAATGTTGTGAAGCAGGATATTATTCTAAAATAAAGAAGAAGAAGAGTAGTTACCGTTATAACGAATGCCAATGGAGATGCTGCAGATGTGTGCATAAAAAAGCGGTGGAAAAATGTATTGACACTAAAAACTCTACCATAGCGAAGGCATTACCTGTAATATTAAAATATAATCAAGGAAAAGCTCAAAATTTCATTTAGAAATGCATTTGTACGAGGGGTGCTTTTATATGTCGGGATTTGGCAACCCTGTTGTTGCAATCTGGCAACTGACAGCTGTATCGCAAAGTTTGACATTTTTTGGCTTTTACGTACTCAGAACGTTTTGAGCTATTTGTGTTGTTTACAGCAACTTAAAAGATTCATCTCGGTCCAAAAATGGAATTAAATCGTGAACATTTTCGTCCGATTACTTTTTACAACTTTCGACGTGGATTAACTCAGCAGCATTGCATGGATGAACTTAATTCATTTTTTGGCGATGAAGCTCCATCAAGGACCAGTGTTTATCGATGGTATGGTGAATTCAATCGTGGTCGTAGTTCACTCCAAGACGAATTTCGTGAAGGTCGTCCAAAATCAGTTGTTGTTCCGAAAACCATTGATGCTGTGTGCGAACTGATATTGCAAGATCGTCATGTGACCTATCGTGAGATTGAGACAATCTTAGGCATTAGTGGGACCAGCATACATTCAATATTGCATAAACATTTGACTGTCAAAAAACTTGTTCGCGTTGGATCCCACACAATTTGTCAATCGCTCAAAACAAGGCTCGTGTCGATTGGTCGAAGGAAATGCTCAAAGAATACGATCGCGGGGCTTCGAAACACATCTATGACCTCGTGACAGGTGATGAATCATGGATTTATGCGTATGAGCCCGAAAGTAAACAGCCGTCGACTGCATGGGTGTTTCAAGATGAGCCAAATCCAACAAAAGTTGTTCGCGCACGAAGCAACCGTACCACTAGAACAACGCAGAACAGTAAATTCTGAGTGGTACACAACCATTTGTTTGCAAGTTGTCTTCCAAGAAATTAGGAAAACCAATCGCCAAAGACGGATCACTCTTCACCAGGACAATGCGAGCTCTCACACCTCGGCTCAAACAACTGCATTTTTGAGCACCCAAAACATCGAATTAATGGGTCATCCGCCGTATAGTCCTGACTTGGCACCGAATGACATCTTTTTATTCCCGTACGTAAAAAACAAACTGAGAGGTCAACGTTTTTCGACACCTGAAGAAGCGGTTGCGGCATTCAGAATGAATGTTTTGGAGGAACCTCATTCAGAGTGGCAAAAGTGCTTCGACAATTGGTTCAAACGCATGCAAAAGTGTATAGATCTTCATGGAGAATATTTTGAAAAACAATAAATTGATTTTCGATGATTAAAATTTGTTTTTGTTCTCTAATCCCGAAATATAAAAGGCACCCCTC